>JAXBDA010001289.1:0-48215 GCA_036023075.1 Gaultheria prostrata
ATAGAGGATTCACTATGAACGGGAGAGAATACAAAGAGCCGGCTATACCCGTAACTCCAATTGAAACACCCAAAAGATATCTAGGGACAAAGTCTCAAGAACACGAAAGAGACAAGCAAAACCCTAACATCCAATCCCAAGAGTTAAAAGACAAAACCCTAGGAGGCCACAAGGCTCCTATTTATAAGAAAGTACGAAAAGAAGACTAAAACCCTAAATCACCATAAATGGTGTAGCGCTCAATTAAGCGCTCGGTAAGCTCTCGGTAGCGCTACACCAAGAATGGTGTAGCGCTCCTGAACCTTCTGTTCACAAATCTTTTTCCCCTTTACCAAATTCAAGGCACAATTCCAACAGTGTCTGTGAAAGGAACCCTCATTTCTGCCTGCGGTAAGGTAATCTGTAATCTTCGAACTTGCTTATTCTCAAGTGTTTCGATTCCTACTTCCATCGAAATTGGAGACTGCCTTACGATTTCATGCTTGGAATATTTCTGAAAATTAGAACTCTTGGTTGGATCGTTTCCTTCAGTTTTTGGTTTTAGATTTCTGTTTTTTTCTTCAAATTTTGGATACCCTGTACATGGATGTTGTGAAAGCGGTTTGATTTACATGTATGATAGACTTGGAGCTTTTGGATAATGCATTCAAGGCTTTTGATAAAACTACTGAACCATATTGGGTGAATCAAGTGGTGGTTGATTTTGCTAAATCTGGTGGTGCTAAGTTCGTATGGAATGGGATGGTTGCAGGACATGCACAGCACGGACCCCCATCACCCATCTTGTTTGCCATAGCTGAAGGAACTTGTTCACAAGATTTCAAGCGGTTCGAGGATTCCATTCGGATCCTAAGAGCAAATTCTGAAAAATATGCAGAGACATTGGCTGCAATCAAGGATTGGGTATCAGCATTGAATTTCAAGCATGAGCAACTCTCGGAAAAGCCCAAGAACATATCCCAGGCTAGGAGATTAGCCAAGTTGCAGGAAGAAACTTTTGAGGCTTTGAATCAGAGCACCCAATACACGTAAAAGTAATTACTTCCACTACAATCCCAATTCCCATAAACCCATTTCCAACTCTTATCCAAGTCCTGGTTCTAAACCTACAGAATCTTTACCACCAACCACGAAAATGACACAAAAAGATTTAGATGACAGAATGCTAAAAGGGTTATGCCATGGGTTTGATGAAAAGTATTTTATGGGCCATGTTTGTAAAAAGAAGTAATTTTTCCTCCTAGAAGCTGAAGAAGAGGAGTACAATTTCCAAGAAAGCTTGCAAGTAATAGAATTAGATGGCCTTGACACTCCTCAAGAGAAAGTCCAGATTTCAGTTCAAGGCCGACTTCTACCTTTGGAGGGTTGTGATATGGCATTAGGAGTTCAATGGCTGTCAACTCTTGGACCAGTTCTCTTGGAGGTCAAACCTCATACTGGAGCTTGCTATTAATGGTAACAAGCATGTTTTTAGGGTTGGTGACTACATGAAAGTTGAACAAATCGCATTCTAAGAAGGTAGGGCTTTTTGAAATGGTGCTACTGAAGGTGGAGCTTTTCGAAATGGCGCTATCAGATTCCTACGTGGCGCAGTGGGTAGCACCACATGTTTTTCTGCCTAGATCTGTTCCTTAACTGTAAATTTGAGTACTATTTTTTTTATTGGTTTATTTTCCTTCGGGATAAGGCGACGCAGCAAAAGGAGAGGCGGATGATTAAGAACAGGGAGTCGGCGGCAAGGTTCAGGGAGCGAAAGCAGGTTAGGTAATGTGGTGTTTGGTTGAGGTGAATTTGATATTTTTCTTGTGTTGGGGTAATTCTTTCTATACGGCATAATTCTATCTATAATGGTTGATTTTGCTGTCCTTGTTTAGGGAAAAAGTTACTTGAAATGGGATTTTAGGCTGAAATCTTATGTTTGATATGAAGATGTCTAACTTTTCTCTTTGCAGAGACTCCAGATCCTGCGGTGAAGAGAAATTTCGCTAGGACCAACTGACAGAGGTAAATGATGGGAAAGCAACTGAACTACTCTCGGTTTCTCATCTACTAAAATTTGGTGGTATCGATGATGAGAGTAAAGCATAGACCCTGATATATTGAGGTGTCTGTTATGTTTTCCTGAAAATAGTCGAACGAGTCTACTAAACTGAATAAATAGAGTCGGGAATACTCCACAGTAGTACCACAAATAAAACACGAAGTGACTGATTTTATTTTCACGAAATGTTTGGATCTCTATCAGTGTATAATACCCTGTGTAGTGTTCAGAATTCAGATGGACCCTTCTGGATGAAGGGCAGATATATGATTACGGAGACTTGGCTTTTCCATAATCAGGATTAAATACAGGGCATTAAGTATCTTGTGCTGTATTTGAACTTGATGAGAAATTCCTCATCGCTTCATCCATATTTCACTAGAGAGGAACTTTGTTTCAGTAAAACACTTACCCTTGTGCATTCACATTGCAGGAAGATGATGCAGCCAAAGTCTAAGAAAGCCATCCATGTGCGTCAACAAGCGTCTTGTCACATTTGGTTTATATGCAAAGGCTACCTTGTTCACATAAGGTATGCTTAAAATTAGAGGTTCACATCGTCATACTTCGTTCTGGTCCTTGTAAAGCCAACTTTTTGATAAATTCTTTTGGTTTGGTATATTTTTGGCTTGAATGTGCATGTGCATTTATGTCCTCAGTGGAGAAACTTTAGATCAATACATTGCGTACATTCTTTTTCACCATTTGCGGTCCTTTTTTAATTTTTTTTTTAAGTTTTTGTCTTTACTCATTTGAATATACAACATCACCCTTTCGTGTGTGAAATGTGAATTAGAAGTTATGCACAAGGACATGTCGTAGATCTGTATGAATAAAGGAAAAAAGAACAGCACAGATATAACGAAGGAATGCTACAATCACTTCCGAGTTATGTCTTCCTTTCATCTTTATAACAGGAACTACCTTTAAAATTGCTAATGCATGTTCTCAACCATAGAGAGAAGGTAGATCGGAAGGAGTTAGCGTGGAGGTTGCATCTTCGATGTTGCAAGCTAGTCCAAATGCTGAAACTGGTCAATCTAGTTCCATTAGATCACCATCTACTGCAGAAGGGGCAAATGATCAGCCCAGGCTCACCAATTCAGGTCGAAATTATCGCAGAGTACAGTCGGACATTCATGGGATGAAAGTCTCAATTTTTTCCCCTGATCGCTTCAGTGGGGTAACTCCCTGTAGCAGTTCAATTGCAGAAGGGATTTCTGTTGATTGGGATGAACCTCGTAATTCGTATTCATCACGTTCTTCTGGTGACTTGGCTGATGATTCAGCTTCGACCGTAGTTTTGACCAAAGAGGATCATCGTCACTTTTCATCACCTCCCAAGTGTATTGGTATGTTTTAAACTATGACGATGATAAAGCAGCATGTATATCAACTTTTTTGGGCACTATGATTTATAGGCATAATTTAACTTGGTTGTTTAGTATCTTTGGTAATATGAGTAGGTTCAGTGATGCAGGCCTTTGGAATTTTACTTGTCTGCTAAGTGGCTGAATGGTTAATAATTGTAGCAGGAAGGACGTATGAGTGAAGAACTTTATGATCAGCTTGAACTATCTTTGGCAGAGGCAGAGAAATCTTGGCGAGAGGCCTTTGACAGGCGCCGGAAAGCTGAAAAAGATGCCCTTGATGCCATCCACGGATTTAACTTTTTGTTACTATGCAGTTTGTTTCTTTTCTTTCCTATGATGAGTAAGTTTCACAAAAGCCTTATGTCTCTTATCCCTGGGAGCTCTTCCTCCATTAGCGGGGTTTTTCGGAAAACTCTATTTATTCTGGTGTGGATGGAGGGCAGGCCTATATTTCTTGGTTTTAGTAGGACTCCTTACAAACGTTCTTTCTATTTACTATTATCTAAAAATAGTCAAGTTATTAATGACTGGACGAAACCAAGAAATAACCCCTTACGTGCGAAATTATCGCAGATCTCCTTTAAGATCAAACAATTCCATCGAATTGAGTATGATTGTATGTGTAATAGCATCTACTAATTCTTTGATTCCAGTTAGTAAGAGGGATCTTGAACTAAGAAATAGATCCTAGAAGCTAAAAAAGGGTATCCTGAGCAATTGAAATAATCGGGTTCATTGATATTCCTGGCTCGGTGTTGTTCTTAGGTCATGTGTTAAGCATATAGCTACCGTTCCACAGTGCGGAGTCATTAAATTCCATTTCTTTTTAAGGGGCTAGTGTCGGCATAGCGGAGCCCGTAGGAGCATCGACATATTCTCAAGTCTCAAGTCCTACCTAAAGTAAGCCCTTCACGGGGACCGGTTCGGCCTATTCACTTCCTCTTTCTCGCTACTGCTGGAAGCCTCTGTATCCTTATTTAACCGCTTATTTTATCCAGTTCAAGAATTCCTTGTCGTCTACATCTGGGATGGAACCAAGTCTTATTAGACGATGAAACTGTCAAAAGTGAGTGACTGTTCATCGGAACCAAACGGTTACCTTACTTCTTAGCTCAATATCCTTTCACCGCCTTCTAAGCGGCCTTATAGCCCCAAAATCGTCATGCTAGAGACACAAACAGTCATGGATTATGCGAGGAGCAAGACAGTATTGGAAAAGGATTGGTTTATTGGCAACTGAGTTAGCTCCCGGTGGTACTTCCACTAGTGCGAATAGGCTACTTCAGGCGATGTCAATGGGGTGGAGCGGTCCATGTAAATATGCTATGCTAAGTAGGTCAGAGAGAGAGATAGGAAAGTGAAGCTTCCTTAGGGTATAGCTTATCTAGGGCGACTATTCTCTCCTTTCCCAGAGCAAATAGAGGTAATAAGCCCACTTGACGAGATTACATCGTTTCCAGTCTCCCTGTGGGATGAAGCTTCTTTGTTTGGTGCTGATCGTTTCCATTCCGGTTCATTATAACCACAGTTTGTAAGATTTAGGTCTGGACAACCTTTAGGGTATAGCTTATCTGTGGCACGTCTCCCAACACAAGGTTTCCAAGAAGACCTTTGTCACGTTAGAGACCATTAGACGTACACACTAGTGGCTTGGACGGCATCAAGCAAATTAGCCTTCTCCAGCTCAGCTCCGTACTTGGCCATGACACTGTTACAGAAAACAGTTCAAACCGGGGACTTAGGGATCCAACCCCTCGACCGGAGCTTCTCTTTATTTATTTCACATCATTCAATGTTGTGTTACATTGGATCTCGTGTACCGAGAAAGATCGTCACCTCATGAAATGAGGCAACGAAGGTCGATCATCGATCGGCTATGCAAATACATGGTGCACAGTTGAGCAGAGAAGAAGTTGTCGGGTGCAGGAACTAAGAGAAGGCCCTACGCGGTACGCTACACTCACAGGTGAGTGAATCCAAAATCTTGCTTGCACAATATTCGTGAGGAGCGCGCCTTCACGCAATCCAACGAGACCAAGACTTGGCTAACCCTTGCTACGGTGGATGGTTTTCAGGGCCCTAGTGATGGACTGAGACGATGGATCACTGCTTGGAGAGAGAAGACCATACCGAATGATTGATTGAAGAGCCTACCGTTACACGAACCTATCGATTGAACCGCCCAGCTTTGTTTGAACTCTCCGCGGGAGGGTCCGGTCCTTCAATCATCAGTCATTTTCCTTGCTGTATCACCTGTCTAGTGGAAAAGTTTCGCTCCTCTATTGATGGACCTTCGTTACAACCACCAGATCAAGACCCCACCCTTTCTCCGTCCAACCAAATCAGAGAAAGTTTGCTTTGCGTCCCCTCGGAGGCATGCATTGACACGCTTCTTAGGTAGTTGGTTTTGCTTGGTCGTTTGTTCTGCTAAGATTCTACTCGTGCTCATATTCGAAAGGGACATAGAAGGTAAACGGTTAAGACCACCAAAAGCCTTTGTGGCCCAAAGAACTTCAGTGAAGCAGTACGAAAGAGTTTTGATGAAGTATAGACATGCCTGGGGAGCGAAGCTCCATTTGCACAATATCGCGAAACTCTTGTCATGGATTTGAAGCTTTTACTCGTTGCGATAGCTGCCTTTATTTTGAACTAGTTCTTTCACCGCTAAGAAAGAGTTGCTTCATTCCGATCTCCTACAAGGTCAGGGAGAAGCGCTGGAAGAGCTCTCGCTCCTATGGGGTGGGGTGCTTGTGGTAAGCTGCCCTGGAACCTCCTAGTGCTGAAAGGCTTCCGATTGGCTTTTGGACGGCCACTATCTTGTTCCCCAAGAGAACGAACAAGATAGTGTTTATCCGGACCGCCCGGATCAATCAAGACATAGAAATCAAAGACTTTCCGCTTATTTTTATTGAGGAATTAGTATTATCTTTGAGAATCTATAATTGCCTTAAAAGATCCAATTATATATATATATATTATGTATGGAATCTTTGGAAGGCACCTCGCACAGTGAAGGAGATGAAGAGGAGCATTGTTAGGGACATTCTGCAATTGTGGCTTCTATAGGCTTTATTATACTCTGCTATTTTGGGGTCAATCTTTTAGGAATCGGGCTACATAGTTATGGTTCATTTCCATTAACGTCTAAGTGAATTCAAGAAAGTCTTTGACGAATCTAAACACAAAATAGAAGGTATATAAAAAAAACTTCTTGTAAGTCGGCGAGAACCATTTGAATCAAGTATTGGAGTCATTCACATGGCAGAATCTATTCACGAAATAGAAGGTTTGGACGATCAAGCGGAAAATCAGATCTTCCTATTACTACTTCTTATGCTTTAAGTGCGCTATTTTATTCTAACCACGAGAAACTTAAAGTCAAACCCTGATGGTATATACTATTTGTGATTGTGACAGGAAAAGACCCCCAATTCAGGTTTATTACCGAATTATGATTATCCACAAGAGTGACAACCTTACTCCTGCATTGGGGCATCTATACTATAGAGGAATTGCGGACACTTGTAAGCAAAACTCAGAGTTGCCAGTACCTTCTATATATAGAAGATTTTCAATACGAAGATTTTTTGGAGATTTTTCAAAAATTGGAATCGTAGTATGGGATGGTAGGCAAGAGAAAACGACCCGTTTTCAAATTTATTACTACCCAATTAGACCTATCAGAAAGGCTAAGCGTCTTACTCATGTATGAAGACCTATACACAATTGATCGCCTAAAAAAAACCATCAGGAAGCCTAAGAGTTGCAAGGCGCTTCTAGAAATAGAAGATTTTTCCGATGAGAATTTTGTAGAGATCTCTCAAAAAGTCGAATGGTAAAAAAAAATCAGAAAGTGATAGTATATAGAGGCATAAGAAGTTAGAAGAAAGAATATTGATGTCTACCTATTACAAGAAAGAATATTGATGTCCACCTATTACAAGGAAGAACATGAATGGGCAACAATGCAACATATCGCCTTCTTTTTGTGTTTTATCTCCGAAGCGGTAGTGAAGCCCAAGAGCAGGTGCTTCCTGAGTAGCACATACTTGTGACAATGCAATCCAGAAACTGCAGCGCGCGACATGCCGGGGCACGTTTGTATCCATACCCTATACTTACTATGTGTCACATATAGGAGAATATCGTTCATTGCTAGTTAAAAATTCCAACAGGACACTAAATTTAAAATAATACAGAGTATAGAACATGACCCATAACTCAAGTTCGATATCCCCTTATATAGCGACAGCGTTCCACGTGTATCTATAGATACTGCCTTCTAAAAAAAAACTTTTCTTCGAAATACATCATATATGATCTTCCGATGCAAACAAACCACCATATTAGAAGTGTCTCCGGTGCTTCTTACTGCTCAATTCTCCTGTGTCGGTCATCTTTTGTATGTGATGCAAAAACGATATAGGTGCACATTGCATGAAGCTCTTTGCGACATAGTAGGGATCTTCGGTTTATTGCTTCTCTGGTCTTCAATCCAAAAGGTGGGCTAGTTTTTTGGCAGTCCGAATTGATAATGTTTTGAACCACAAGAGAGGGTAGGCAATAGGCATCCTTTTCTATCAGGAAACTGTGTTCAGGAGTGGCCGCAATGACGATGAATGAAATTAAATTGTATCCGGTTTCACATTTTTGTCCTCACAAGTTGTTTATAATCCTGTTTCGACATCCTGCTCTCATGTACATATGGAAAGTACACCTCAAGTTACTACAGATTATCCATGGATCATATCAAATTATAGCATTCATTGTTGTCTTTGTTTCATTATTCTTGTCTTTGCAATTATGTATACTTATGAAAAGTTCTAGAGATTAGTGCTGTAGTTAGATAACTTAGATCTATAATTTGTGAAGGGAGAGTGGTCTTGCCTGGAGACATTGGGGTTTGCTCCCACCTAAGGTGTTAAGTTCGATTCCTCTTGCCAGCAAACTCTTGGGGCCACTGGGGTTACGCTCGGTCGATACCTCCAGGGCCCCGGAATTAGTAGAGGTGCGCGCAAACTGGCTCGGACATCAGGTTGTTTAAAAAAAAATTGTGAAGGGAAAGGAAACAGAAAAACAGATGAAAATGCATATTTTGATCAGTTGTTGAAATGACCTACTTGTCGTCACAACCTTCCTAATAGATTATGAAATGGTAGCCCTCTCAGTTTGAACACATTTGAAGTTCCAATTTTAACAACTCATACAACGAGCTCGTTATCATCTCAGCAAAAACACTGTTTCTCGATCGAAACTGTATCAGATATCACCTCAGACTAGCAAGAAATTATGAGTTACTAGTCAAAATAATTTTTGCGATTGAAACAGTTCAAGTTATCTCACTGTCCTTTACTCGCTGCAACTCAAACGTGATTTGATAAATTATAAACTGGAGACGTCGGATGAACACCACTGGAAAATTTTTAGTGAATGCTAACCAATTTAAATGGGTGAAGATGCAATGGACTTAAAGTGTAGTAGCAGGAAAACCCAATGGATGAAACTGAACAAAACCTTTTACAGTGGATTAAAATTGGCTCAAATATACCGATTTCCTTATTTTGTTCTTGACTGGTAGAGTACACAAGATCAAACCCAAACCCAAAATTGCATCTTAAGAACTAGGAGTACAAACAACAAACCAAAACTACAACTGAAACTGTGTACCAATCTTAGCTCACTAGTTGGTCCACTGAAACAGCATAACCAACTCATCTGCATGCCATCGCCAACCTGACAGAGCAAGGAAATCGCCAAAACAGTTCCACCCCCGGAATTTGAGTCCTGATACTTCAAGGATCACTTCTCGCCGTTGTCTAACAGAACAAGAATTTCACAGTTCCATATTAAGTTCAGCATTACGACATTAATTTTAAAACTCTTACGATTTACGGCAGTACAATCATAATTCTACACGAGAGCTTAAAAGTGCAAAAGCTCAAGGTGGCATGAAGAATGCATTGGATGGAGGGTTCATGTTTATGCACACAAAAAATCAAAGAAATAAAATTAGACCAATATACTAAATGCTTGCACCATCAGAAGACGCAAGCATATTTATTACTGTTTTTACTTTGCAGCTCCATAGACGTGTATGGTGATATGTACCACATGGAGCAAAATAAAATCTACCGGTGCCGTGATTCCAGAAGAAAGGAGTGCAGCATTCCAATTGCAGATAACTAAAATTCCCAGGTAAAGAGAACACATACCTGCACATCTCCTTAAGGAACTATTGCCATCTATAGATGACTCCCCTCTTGACCTAAAGATAAAATCTCTTGCGTTCTTTCAGGCTAGCTTGAATTCAATCTCCAGGCAAAATCCTCCACCTCCCTGCAGGGGTGACAAAAGAACATGATAAAGATGAAGTTGCATCAGCATACGAATTTGACTTTATTTTCCTCCACTTCAACCACATAAGGAAACCGAGCTAGGTTGCCAAGTCCATGTAAATGAACAAGGCTTAACGCACAATGTAGCAGAAAAGAAAGGATAAGGGGCACTAACCAAGGTATAAGATTAGAAGGCTTCTTTGGTTGGCTTGGTTTATTGACTTGGGATTCACTTTGTTATTTGTGTTTTTTAACAAGCCAATGTCGCATTGAAGAACACAGAGAACCATGAGGTCATTAGCGGTCTTGGGAAAATGTGAGCAAAATGATTGAGAAATGCCAATGTCGTAAGAGTAATAATGGCATATCTTTGATTCAAAGATAAATAACACACTCTCTCAAGATGAACCTCAATAAGCTCACCTATCTACGTATTTTTTTCTTTCATTGCAGGATCTATCTCGCCATCTATATCCCCGTCTTCAAACTCATCATCAGGAGAAAAACTGTCATCTTCAGCATCTTGTACCTTAAACATCTCACAAACATGATAGTGAATCGAAGCATCATGACAGAAGGAATCAAGACTATTAGACTCATGCAACATGTAATAGACAAAAGCAACTTCAAAACACATGGAACTTGCACATGTTCTTCTTCAACCTCAAGATTCCAAAACACATGGAACTCCAACTACTATCAGACTTAACATGCGTATCGCTTTGAGCACTATAATGGTTCAGCAGGAGAAGACAATGTAGCAGTAGTTAAAGAAAAGATAAATCAAACAGAATGGCAGGGAATAAATACTAATAGTGAACATAAAAAGAGTAAGCTAATTCCATAGTCACCTTCGATTTGCCTCTCTCTCTCTCTCTCTCTCTCTCTCTCTCTCTCTCTCTCTCTCTCTCTCTCTCCCTCCCCTTTAGTTCTTTCCCCTTCCTTCCATACAGTCTATTTAAATCAAAAGCAGAATCCGTGAATCATCGGTCATGTTTTTTAAAGGCTCAAGTTTCTCAGCCTGGAGCAATTGGATTTATGTCAATATATTTATAGGGAAGTAAAGAAAGAGCCCACTCTCCACACCAAAGGACAAAAAGGACATGGTAGCATACACACTGCTTGCAAGCACAAGACACCTCTGTAAGATCAACCACAACAAAGACCTCCATCGTATAAGGTAAACAGATAACACCCAAGATACCGCCATTAATATATGACAATAGGTCATCGACAGAGCTCTCATCCACATGTTCCTTTTCAACCTCAAGATTCCGAAACACATGGAACCCAACTACTATCAGACTTGACATGCGTATCGCTTTGAGCACTATATGGTTCAGCACCATTTCTACTTGTATATACACTGCTTGCAAGCACAAGACACCTCTGTAAAATCTTCAGGGAAATAAAAATGTCTCGCGTATCTCCTCACGAGTTTTCCCTTCAATCATTCGTGCACGTGCACGGCTAGTGAGATCAACCAAGTGCTGCAGTAGGAGGCTGTCAGCAGCAGACGTTAACTCACAAAGGCATTTAGTGTCCATCACTCCATCCGACTAATAAATTTCTCATCAAAAGACTTCCCCTCCTGCATAAAAAGAACAGTCAAAAGTAATATCCAGTTTTGATACTTATCGCCATCCCAGAATGTACTACCTTCTTGTTCATTTACTGCAAGAGTAAAACATAACAGCCCCTTTGGCTACTCAGCCTACTCAAGATGATTAGGCTTTCTCATCATCTTATTTGGATACTTCCCCTTTTTCTTTCTCTCCGAATCTCACCACTTTTGGTGAGAAACAAAAATGGCTCATTAAGGGGTTCTTGACTCACAGACTCTCTCACCCTTTCTCAACCCTTTGGTCATCCAAACATGAGAGAGAATGCTCTTTCTCTCAATTTCTTTTCTTTTCTCTTGCAAACCCCCCATCCAAAGGAGGTGTAAATTCCCAAGCCAAGAAAGGTAAAAAACGAAAATGGGTATGTTACCACACCAACAGTCAAATAGCCTGCTTCCTTTGAAAGTTGCGCTACAACTGGAGCAGCAGCAGAGACCCTGTACCACCACCCTCTTACAAACACAGAATCTGAACCCTTTAGAGCAGTGTTCTAAAAGAAGGGAAGGCCGAGCACTTGCCGCCTAGGCGCAAGAAGGCCCTCTCCGACTAGCCCGACTAGGCGCCGAATGCTCGGCCCTGGAAGCTAGAAGGTGCCTGACTGCCCTGCGAGCGCCTAGTGAGTTTTAGAACCTTGCTTAAGAGCACCAGCAACGGCTTCCCTCGATTCCTCAGCAGCCTGTTCCCTACCAGTGGATTCCCACCAGCACTCAAATTGACGAAAGAAAGGACGGTAAGAAGATGACGTGGACGAATTTCTCGATTTTTTAGGCTTTTGCGACTTATCGTCGTCACCTTCGACGGCGGTGGTGAGAGAAGGCTCACCGGTGAGATTGTCTTCGTTGGCCGCCCTCATTAATATTCCTCCATTACTGCCGTGGAGCTTTGAATTTGGTGAGCCGAGAGACTAGTCGTCTTTGCATGTTCAATGCAGAGAGAGAGAGAGAGAGATGAGGACGGAAGTGCCGCAAATGACGGCGGTGTGCAACGGGACGGTCTAATCGACGGAGAGAAATGACGGGGTTTTCTGTAAAAAATACAAAAAAAAAACATTTTCCACGTCATGACACAGGTTGAACCTGTGTCATGATGCTAAAACGACCCCGTTTGGTTCCAAGACCTCTTGGCGTATTTTCTGTAAAAAAATTAAAAAACAAAAAAATTGCCACGACATGACACAGGTTCAACCTGTGTCATGTCCCTAAAACGACCCCGTTTGGTTCCAAGACCTCTTGGGGACTAGAACGACAATTTCTACCTACATCAATCATTATTCAACGATCCGAGACATTCTTCTTACATAAATTATTATAACACATATGATGTACTAATATCTCGTAAATAGAGTACATACTAGTAATTAATCTAAATGAATTTCTATTTCTTAAAATGGATTTGAATTCATTGAATCATATCCTCTTTCATACAAATAACTTGTTAGGAGATTTTAAGTACACTTTCTATCTATCTCATTAATATTTTAACGATCAAAAGCATTCACATCGTAGAACATAGAAAAATACAAATCATGTAAAAATTTCATATAAATTGAAAATGGATTAGTATTTGATCTTAATGAATGGAAGAAGATCCTATAGGAGCTCCCTTACATAGCTTATGTAACGGATTTTTCGTTCGAGATTGAATTTCAACAATCCGAACCGTTAGATGCGTTTAGAATGTGTTTTTAAAGTCTAACGCAAGGATTCGTAAAAACAAAATACCCGAAAGGGCTTGATCCAAGCATTTTTCGATAAAAACGTTATACATAGCGTTTTTTCAAAAACTGATTGAATCAAGCCCTACCGGGTATTTTTTTTACGAATCCTCGCGTTGGACCTTAAAAACATGTTTTAAACACATCTAACGGTTCGGATTGTCTCAGATCATTGAAATTCAGTCTCGAATGACAAATCCCTTACATAAGGCTTATGTAAGGGAGTCATCCTTCTCCTATGAATTTATATTTCTTAAAATAAGTTCAACTATACTGAATCAAAACCCTAATAACCTGTGTTTTTTTTTTTTTTTTGCTCAGTATTAACCGGTAAGATCAAATGCCCCGCCATGGAGGAAGAGCTCAATTCACGAAGATTTTCAAGAGATCAATGCAATTTAGGGCAAATCTTGATAATCTCCAATTGTTAGTCAATGAAATGGTTCGTCAAGAAGACGACATGGGTACGACGCCGGAAAATCAATATTGTGTCTGTAAAAGGAACCCTCATTTCTGCCTGCGGTAAGGTAATCTGTAATCTTCGAACTTGCTTATTCTCAAGTGTTTCGATTCCTTGCTTCCATCGAAATTGGAGACTGCCATACGATTTCATGCTTGGAATATTTCTGAAAATTAGAATTCTTGTTGGATCGTTTCCGGGTTTGAGATTTCTGTTTTTTCTTCAAGTTTTGGATACCCTGTACATAGATGTTGTGAAAGCGGTTTGATTTACATGTATGATAGACTTGGGGCTTTTGAATGATGCATTCAAGGCTTTTGATAAAACTACTGAACCATATTGGGTGAATCAAGTGGTGGTTGATTTTGCTAAATCAAGAACATATCCCAGGGTAGGAGATTAGCCAAGTTGCAGGAAGAAACTTTTGAGGCTTTGAATAAGAGCACCAATACAATCCCAATTCCCATAAATCCATTTCCAACTCTTATCCTAGTCCTGGTTCTAAACCTACATAATTTTTACCACCAATCGCGAAAATGACACAAAAAGATTTAGATGACAGAATGCAAAAAGGTTATGCCATGGGTTTGATGAAAAGTATTTTACGGGCCATGTTTGTAAAAAGAAGTAATTTTTCCTCCTAGAAGCTGAAAAAGAGGAGTACAATTTCCAAGAAAGCGTGCAAGTAATAGAATTAGATGGCCTTGACACTCCTCAAGAAAAAATCCAGATTTGTTCAAGGCCGACTTCTACCTTTGGAGGGTTGTGATATGGTATTAGGAGTTCAATGACTGTCAACTCTTGGACCAGTTCTCCTGGAGCTTGCTATTAATGGTAACAAGCATGTTTTTAGGGTTGGCGACTACATGAAAGTTGAACAAAGTGCATTCTAAGAAGGTTGAGATTTTCGAAATGGCTCTACTGAAGGTGGAGCTTTTCGAAATGGCGCTATCAGATTCCTACGTGGCGCAGTTGGTAGCACCACATGTTTTTCTGCCTAGATCTGTTCCTCAACTGTAGCTTTGAGTACTATTTTGTTTATTGGTTTATTTTCCTTTAGGATAAGGCAACGCAGCAGAAGGAGAGGCGGATGATTAAGAACAGGGAGTCGGCGGCGAGGTTGAGGTAGCGAAAGCAGGTTAGGTTATGTGGTGTTTGGTTGAGATGAATTTGATATTTTGTTGTGTTGGGGTAATTCTGTCTATGATGGTTGATTTTGCTGTCCTTGTTTAGGAAAAAAGTTACTTAAAATGGGATTTTAGGCTGAAATCTTATGTTTGACATGAAGATGTCTAACTTTCCTCTTTGCAGAGACTCCAGATCCTGAGGTGAAGAGAAATTTCGCTAGGACCAACTGACAGAGGTAGACGTTTGGAAAGCAACTGAACTACTCTCGGTTTCTCATCTACTAAAATTTGGTGGTATCGATGATGAGAGTAAAGCATAGGCCCTGATATATTGAGGAGTCTGTTTTCTGAAAGTAGTCGAACAAGTTTACTAAACTAAATAAATAGAGTCGAGAATACTCCACAGTAGAACCACAAATAAAACACGAAGTGACTGATTTTATTTACACGAAATGTTTGGATCTCTATCAGTGTATAAATACCCTGTGTAGTGTTCAGAATTCAGATAGACCCTTCTGGATGACGGGCAGTTATATGATTACGGAGACTTGTTTTTTTCATAATCAGGATTAAATACAAATTAAGTATCTTGTGCTGTGTTTAAACTTGACGAGAAATTCCTCATCGCTTCATCCATATCTCACTAGAGAGGAACTTTGTTTCAGTAAAACACTTACCCTCGTGCCTTCACATTGAAGGAAGATGATGCAGTCAAAGTCTAAGAAAGCCATCCACGTGCGTCAACAAGCACCTATGTCTTGTCACATTTGGTTTATATGCAAAGGCTACCTTGTTCACATAAGGTATGCTTAATATTAGAGGTTCACATCGTCATACTTCGTTCTGGTCCTTGTAAAGCCAACTTTTTGATAAATTCTTTTGGTTTGGTATATTTTTGGCTTGAATGTGCATGTGCATTTATGTCCTCTGTGGAGAAACTTTAGATCAATACGTTGCGTACATTCTTTTTCACCATTTGCAGTCCTTTTTCTTAAAAATTTTCTTTTATGTTTTTGTCTTTACTCATTTGAATATACAACATCACCCTTTCGTGTGTGAAATGTGAATTCCAAGTTATATACAAGGACATGTCATAGATCTTTATGAATAAAGGAAAAAAGAATAGCACAGATATAACGAAGGAATGCTACAATCACTTCCGAGTTATGTCTTCCTTTCATCTCCATAACAGGAACTACCTTTAAAATTGCTAATGCATGTTTTTAACCATATAGAGAAGGTAGATCGGAAGGAGTTAGCATGGAGGTTGCATCTTCGATGGTGCAAGCTAGTCCAAATGCTGAAACTGGTCAATCTAGTTCCATAAGATCACCATCTATTGCAGAAGGGGCAAATGATCAGCCCAGGCTCACCAATTCAGGTCGAAATTATCGCAGAGTGCAGTCAGACATTCATGGAATGAGAGTCTCAACTTTTTCCCCTGATCGCTTCAGTGGGGTAACTCCCTGTAGCAGCTCAATTGCAGAAGGGATTTCTGTTGATTGGGATGAACCTCGTAATTCATATTCATCACGTTCTTCTGGTGACATGGCTGATGATTATGACCAAAGAGGATCATCGTGACATCGTCACTTTTCATCACCTCCAAGTGTATTGGTATGTTTTAAACTATGGCGATGATAAAGCAGCATGTATATCAACTTTTTTGGGCACTATGATTTATAGGCATATTTAACTTGGTTGTTTAGTATCTTTGGTAATATGAGTAGGTTCAGTGATGCAGGCCTTTGGAATTTTACTTGTCTGCTAAGTGGCTGAATGGTTAATAATTGTAGCAGGAAGGACGTATGAGTGAAGAACTTTATGATCAGCTTGAACTATCTTTGGCAGAGGCAGAGAATCTTGGCGAGAGGCCTTTGACAGGCGCCGGAAAGCTGAAAAAGATGCCCTTGATGCCATCCACAGAGTGAACTTTTTGTTACTATGCAGTTTGCTTCTTTTCTTTCCTATGATGAGTTAGTTTCAGATTTGGAATATGCAGTGAGATGTGTTGTTTTCTTGTCCAAGATAATCCTAAGGTACCAACAGTTAGATCCGAGTCGTCCATTGCCGAGGTGAAATCTAAGCCGTTGATTGCCGAGATCAACGGCCGTGATGCTCACACCAGGGGTGGCATCTATAGATATCAGTACTGGCCTCCTCTCTTAGATAAAATCTCTTGCATTCTTTCAAGCCAGTCCGAACTCAATCCCCAGGCAAAATCCCCCACCTCCCCCTGGACAAGGGTGACAAAAAATACAGAATGTCTAAGTACCCGGAAAATATACACAGAATTTACCTAGAAATTGAAAATCAGTGGCCCAGATTCAAATATGGATCACGAAGTTACATCAGCATATGAATTTGGTAAAGTGAATATTTATCTTTATTTTCTTCTACTTCTGAATTATTTATATCATGATCGTATTATATAGTACAAAAAGTGGAGTATTTTTTTTTTTTTTTTAAATTCTTGCAGTACACATCCTTGGTTTTGAAATTAAAGACAAGTAGAATTATTCTATCGAATCAAGTCAGCAAGGACGAGCTAAGGGGACAAGTAGTGGCGGCTGCCACCACAACATTTTCAAAAAATGTAATTATTATATAGAAAAAAGAAGATTTATTCCGGAATTGTATAGACTCGCCACTGCTATATTTTTTAAAAACTTTCATCCTCTAGTTAAGTATATATTTTCGTCACCACAAAGACAAAATCCTAGCTCCGTCCCCGCAAGTT
Source organism: Gaultheria prostrata (assembly GCA_036023075.1). Taxonomy (NCBI): domain Eukaryota; kingdom Viridiplantae; phylum Streptophyta; class Magnoliopsida; order Ericales; family Ericaceae; genus Gaultheria; species Gaultheria prostrata. The sequence goes on from JAXBDA010001289.1 coordinate 17,413, forward strand.
AGGAACAATAAATGCTATAAGTTTTTTATAGCTTCCATACTCTAATACATTTGTCATGACTAATGAAAAAAAAAATTTGCCGTTCAAAACAACTTATGCAAAAGTATATTTTGGAACACCCAACTCCCAAGTCCCAATATTTTTTTTTATTTTTTTTTTTGAGAAGGAAAACGAAATTCATTGATAATAATAAGAATAAAGCACAAGCGAGGGTTATCTAAAAAGTTTAACCGCGGAGCATAGTACAGAATGTTCACTGTTAAAGGCTTCAACTACACCAGCCAATGCTATCCCTTAGGACAGTAGGCTTTGCCAACTCATCGGGGCCGTCCATTTGAACAATCAACGGTTTAGATGAAAAATATATTTTTACCGTCAAGAGTTAATCTTACGGGTAAAAGTTCATTTGTGAATCTTAGCCATTGATTACTGAGATGGATAATTTGAATGGAGAGTTGGTAGCGCTGACCGCCTCTTAGGACAGCAGAGCCCCAAATCCCCGACAAACCCCTACAAATATTTAATACTTTCAAATCTTCAACATCCAACAATCAACCAACTAAAACATACAGCTGGTCCCTTCCCCCCCAAAAAAAAATTACAGCTGATCAACTAAGCACTTAAACTAATCAACTGGGGCTAGCTCAGTTGGTCAGGACTCTTGCATCTCACTAGGAGGTCAGGAGTTCAAATCTCCCGGCTGCGTGCAAGGGCTTTCCTTTCTTTGTTTCTTTATTTGTTTCTATCCTGTAACGGGCTTATTCCTTGTATTGGTTAAGTTGTTGGACTTGGTTGTCTCGTGGACTCTCACATGTAGTGTCCCGGATTGGTACTTTGTACATCATATGTGATGTAATTGATCTCTATTCTATTGATTGACAAAAAAAAAAAAAAAACTAAGCACTTAAACTGCTCTTTTCTTTCACCCCCACAATTGACGACCCTGAGACCAAAAGAACATACAAAACAATGCTAGCCTTATCTGGGGCTGAGCACGAGTCGGTTCGGGCTGCGCTAGCTCCATTACTAGCCCGAACTGATTACTTTGGTTTTGGCGTATGATCTTTCGTTTTCGGTCCATGTACAGTTCGAAAACGAGAAGAAGTAAGTCATTTAAATTCGGTTTAAGTCTGCCGGGTTTCACGTACGGATATTTTTTTCCCTTATCTTTTTGGTTATACCAACCATAAAAAATTGCTAGTCAGTAAGATTTCATGGGCTCCAAAGCCAGTTCAACTGTTCAAGCATCAAATGATTTGTACCACAAGGGTTAGCAAAGTAGTTTTGCCTCAGAACTTAGGAGATTGCTCTCAGCTAAGGTCTCGGGTTCGATTTCCCTTGCTAGCAACTCTTGGGATGACTGGGTTATGCCCGGTTGTATCCTCTAGGGCCTCGAAATTAGTCATAGTTGACCACGACATCCGGTTATAAAAATAAAAATAAAAATTTGATTTGTAGAAGCACGTGACGGGATTTTGTAGATGATAAATACAAAATTTAAGGATGGGGTATTAATTTGTTCAGCAGGTGGGTGTTGGAGATGTACAGGGATCACGTTCAATTTAATGCAAGTAAAGGGACTAGGATAGGCTTTGCAATTTGTATTGCATGTTGTTTTTTGGAGGATAAGAAAAAGCAATTGCTTACGAATTCTCCCAAGCAGAAAAACAATTTTTTCTTTTTTGGTAGACAGATTTTTTTTTTTTTCATGGGAAAATAATTTAGTGCTTTTTTCCCTATTAGAAATGGTGTAACTAAACGTGTCAACGAAAACAATGTCTCTTATTAGAACTGAGAAAATGCTTTGAACACGAATGAGTCAACACTCGTTTGATATTAGCATGGGGTGTTCATACATTGAATGGATTCGAATCTATCAATGTTTGTATTTGTGTCTGGACAATTGTATTTGTGGTGTTGCCCCTTAGAACTATTTTATAGGGTAGGATTGAATTTTTACTCTTTACTTTTACTAATTATGAAAAATCAATTACAAAAAAAATGACTTCTCTAATACTTTTGCACAAATGAAAGAATATCTTTAATTAAGAGGCATATTAAAGAGAAAAAAATCCTACTATTTGCTGCAAAAACTTTGGCTCCCCTCATGGGGTTTAATGACTACCAGAGGATGGGCACATGAGATGCGTGTACAAGTCAACTTTATGAAATTGCGCATAAAATTTTTGCACTCCTCTTCAGCACTTCAAAATTTACTTTCTAGTGTTTAAAAGATACAATATCAAATTTGAAAAATCCTAGATCGCCTAGGTTTATAGATTTGCTATGTTTTAAAAATCAACTCACCAAACAAAAATTAATCAATCACACAAACGAAAATAGACAATCGAAGAACACCAAGATATACGTGGAAAACCCTAAATGGGTAAAAAATCACGGGAATGAATCAAAAACACTATACTCGATGTGTAGTTATAAGTAATCTTACCTACGATTAGAATCCTCACAATCGAGCCTAAGATCTACTTGCCGAATCCACGTTCACCACACTCAGTGCTTTGACTGCCGCTGTCTTGAATCCACAAGCCTTCTGTTTGCCTCCTGGAATCCACCGAAGGACTTATATTGCCTAGGAATCCCCCTTAGGGCTTTTCTCAAACTTCTAGTTGTTGATGAAATAACTCTTGGAATCTCTTGGAGATGTATTACCACTCAGTGATACGTATATTGTATCTGTACTCCAAGATACAAAGCAAAGAAACCTCTCGAAGATAAATCTTTAGCACAAATGCACAATAAGTCCATAGACCTTCAACAGTCTTCGAGATACACAAACCTTAGCCGCCGAAAGAGATGGAGAGTAAAATAAAGTCTGATGGGGTTATACACAGCCAAGGTCATAATTTTCGATCGAAAAAGTCATATATATAGAGCACCGATGGGCCGAAATCTGTTGTGGCCGTTTGTACATAAAACACCTGTTTTGCTCGAGCAAAATGAATCTGTCTTGAAATTTGCCAAGTAATGAAGTCCCATTTTGGCAGGAGCGTTTTCTTGACTAACAACTAACGCACTCAAGTGGAAAATAAAAAAATACATGTACGAGATTCCTTTCTACACCCTAAAACATACGCTCTAAAAAAATAAAAAAAACATACAACTCGATAAAGGGGAATACATATAAATATGTGTTTTGGTCATGAATGTGCCAACCAAAAAAGGAGCTCGGCCTTTGGAGCTTACAGAATTTTCGAAATATCTTTTAAAATAGCTTTTAGAATTTATTCATAGAATTGTATTAGTACAAAAATAATTTCGCACATAAAATAACTTTTTTGGGTACATATTTAAATAAATCGAAAATGTTAAGGTTTACGAAAACTTTGCCCGAAAACATCTATGAAAGAGAAAATAAACGGCTCAAATCCATTTCTCTTTCTTAGATGTTTTCAGGGAAAGTTTTTTTAAACCCTACTACTCATCTAAATAAATACTACCGGTAATAGACTCTATAAGATCTAAATCATTGATTTGTTGAAATAGACGGTTTAGATGTATGCGTACGAGATGCATCCGTACGCGTCGCTGCGTTCATTGAAATTACATAAACATGCATCCAAAACACAAGCCCCCACCCAACCGATAAAAGGGTAATAAAGTCATTTCGAATAGAAACCGCCAAGTTTCTCAACCGCCCGCATTTAAAACCACACCTTCCCTCCTTCCACCAATACGAACACTCACACACTGACACAGTTCACATTTATACATATATATATATATATATATATATAGAGAGAGAGAGAGAGAGAGAGAGAGAGGGAGAGAGAGAGAGTAATCAAGTCTTAGAGAGAGAGAGAGAGTTTTCCGTCTGAACGGTGGAGCCATGTCGTTACCGACACCAACCACCGCCGCCGAGAAAAAAGCCTTTCCGTCAATCACGTCGTGCGACGTCTCCGCCGTGAGCCACCACTCGATCGCGGCGGATCTCGACGGCACGCTCCTGATCTCGCGATCTTCATTCCCTTACTTTATGCTCGTGGCGATCGAAGCCGGAAGCCTACTCCGCGGCCTCGTCCTGCTCCTCTCGTTCCCTCTCATCGCTATCGCCTACGTATTTGTTTCGGAATCTCTCGCGATCCAGATGCTCATCTTCATTTCTTACGCGGGGCTTAAGATCCGAGATATCGAGATGGCATCGCGAGCGGTGCTGCCGAGATTCTACGCGGCGGACGTTAGGGCTGAGAGCTACGAGGTGTTCGAGAAGTGCCACCGGAAGGTAGTGTTGAGAATTAACTTCATTCTCTTAAACTTTTTGTCTACTTGCCTTTTTTTTTTTTATGGGTATTTTTGGCTTTTCGTTATTTTTTGTTTACTTTTTTGTCAGTTTTTGGATTAATCGTTTGTATTAACAGAGGAATTTCAAAAAATATCGTTTGTAAAATGATATTTTAGACCAAAAAAAGATTGCCGTCTTTAGTGAATTATTTTTGCTTTTGGCCAAAAAAAATTACTTTTATACTCTTCTTGTGAGACGGATGATTAATCTAATTACTTTTATACTCTTCTTGTGAGACGGATGATTAATCTAAAAAAATATAACGCGAATCTAACAAATTTTTTTTAATAAAAATGAACAAAACACGAAAATCAAAAAGACAAAAAGTTTAGAAGAACAAAGCCTAAGCTTTTTTCGGTAAGTTTTTGTTTAGTTTTTCGTTGTTTTTTGGATTAATCATTCGTATCAATAAGAGAAAAATTATAAAAATGTGGGCCGTAGTTGGTAAAAAAATCATGGAAAATGATACTTTAGACAAAAAAAAAAAGACAGCTGTCTTTAGTGATTATTTTTTGCTTTAATTTAAACTCTTCTCCTCTAGATGAACAACTAAGAAATATTCCACGAATCTAAAAAAACAAAAAACAAATAATCAGAACACGAAAATCAAAAAGACAAAAAGAGTTTGGAAGAACGAAGCCTAAGCTTGTGTGTGAATCCCTTATGCACTGTTTGAATGACTAATGTCTACTACATAGCTGTTTGAATGACTAATGACTAATGCCAAGCGAATTTTTTGCTCCTTTCTAAAGTTTGATTGTTGTCATTGAGTTATACTTTGTCCTTATTTCTGTGATTGTGCGACAAATTCCCAACAGGTGGTGGTGACGGCGAATCCAACGGTGATGGTGGAGCCATTCGTGAAGGAGTATTTGGGAGGTGACAAAGTGTTGGGGACTGAGATCGAGGTGAATCCAAAGACGAAGAGAGCCACCGGATTCGTGAAGAGGCCTGGGGTTTTGGTGGGGAAATGGAAGAGATTGGCAGTTGTGAAGGAATTTGGGGAGAAATCACCTGATATTGGGATCGGTGATCGGGAGTCGGATCACGATTTCATGTCTACGTGCAAGGTTTGTTATTTTGCCCTCTCTCAATAGCTTAATCGGATATTCTTTTGCAGGGTAGAAATTGTGATTGACCTTAGTACACACATGAACAAAAGTAATTTAATATGGGAGAACTTTGCTTATCATATTGTTTATCAAAACCAGTTCAGTTTTCCTGGCAACCAAGTAGGGTGTTCCTTTAGCTAGATGTGGCTAGGACTTGAAGGTCTGATGTTCGAATATAAGGGTGGACTCGTGATTGATTTAAAATTTTCAACTCCCCCTTCAAAGTTGAGCACGCAGTATATAAAGAACGAGGATTACAAGTACCCGAGGAATTAGTGATCAATCTCCTCATCCACTAAGAGCATCAATATGTGGCTACCTAAACAAGCTTTTGGCTAAAAATAGAGAGCCAAACCCCCAAATAAGGTCAAAATCAGGCTCACCAAATGGTTGATCAAATTTGTTAAACTTCTAACTTTGCTACAGTACCGCGCCAATTTTGGTGCCCCACTGTTCGCTCACAAGGCACTATTCACGCATTGTTCATGTACTATTCATGCACTGTTCATTTTTTAAATTATTACTTTTGGGGAGTACGAATAGAAAGAAAGAATAGTTTAATATAATGAAGTTAGAATAAAGAGTCTGATTTTGTAAGTTTTTGGAAAAGTGATTTGCTAATTTATATAAGGTGTTTTTGAGGTTAAATTTGGTTTTTTTTAGGTCGCCTGATAAGGATACTCTAAGACATCATTTTGTACAAGCCTATTCTTTACCTCCACTGCAAATGTAACTTGAAGCCTTGAATTACGTAAATTATGTATGATTTTTTATGGCGCCCCATTTTGATGGCAATTTTGTACTCCAATAACGGGCTGACAAGGCAACAAGGACGCGAGAAATTTAGTTTGGCATATTTAGTCCCCCCACCCCACCATGGGATTACACAATATCCTCCCCCGTATAAGAATTAATTTTGTCCTGGGATTAAGAATCCCTTTCGATTTTGGCTTCGGCCTAATAGTCTGTCTCAAAATCAATTTATCTTTATTGGGTTTTATTATGTCCTATTTGCTGCTAACCTGTGGTTGAACAGGAGGGGTATATGGTGCTCCCTAGCAAATCAGCATCTCCAGTCCCGATTGATCGCCTCAAAAACCGAATCATCTTCCACGACGGCCGTCTCGTTCAACCCCCGACCCCACTTAATGCTCTCATCACTTACATTTGGCTGCCATTTGGTTTCATCCTTTCCCTGATCAGGGTATACTTCAACATCCCTCTGCCTGAACGCATTGTCCGGTACACTTACCCAATGCTCGGCATCAACCTCGTGGTCCGTGGTACCCCGCCTCCGCCCCCATCCCCCGGTTCCCCAGGCAAGCTATACGTTTGCAATCACCGGACTGCCCTCGATCCGATTGTGATCGCCATTGCACTAGGACGCAAAGTCTCGTGCGTGACATACAGCGTAAGCCGCCTCTCGAGGTTCCAATCTCCAATCCCGGCCGTTGCTTTGACCCGGGATCGCGAAGCAGACGCGGCCCGGATCAAATCAATTCTCGATAAGGGTGACCTAGTGGTGTGCCCTGAAGGGACCACCTGCCGCGAGCCTTACTTGCTCCGGTTCAGCGCCTTGTTCGCCGAACTGAGTGATAAAATCGTACCCGTGGCTGTGAACACTAAACAGAACATGTTCCATGGGACCACAGTTCGAGGGGTGAAATTTTGGGACTCTTACTTCTTCTTCATGAACCCAAGGCCCACGTACGAGGTTACGTTCCTTGACCAATTGCCGGAGGAGATGAGTTGTAAGGTGGGTGGTAAATCGTCGTTCGAGGTGGCTAATCATGTGCAGAAGGTTTTGGGTGGGGTGCTGGGTTTTGAGTGCACTCAATTGACTAGGAAGGATAAGTATCTGCTGTTGGGAGGGAATGATGGGAAGGTTGAATCCATGTATTCTAAGAAGTAGCTGTTGGGTGATTTGGTGGTGGTTCTTGCACACTATTTGATGGCTAGTCGGTCTGTTTCTTTAATGGGATGAGAAAATCAAAGGATTTCATTAGATGGGTGTTGCTGCTGGGCATTGTTTTTGTATTCTAATACTCTGAATTTGCTTCTATTGATCATCTGATTTGATGAACAAAGCTATTGAAGGATTTGAATTTGTAATGTTTTGGACATTAGGATGTGATTTTGTTGAGTAGCCTTTTGTTGGGGCTTTGTCTTGGCTTTGGTGTGGAGTGATGATACCACATAGTACTATTCTTCTAGTTGAGTCCAAGGCCATTATTTTGTTCTTGTTTTAAGATTCCCAAACAAAAGAAAATGTCTACTCAGTTCCATTGCTATGCTTTCCTAGATGAACAATTTCATTCCTTTTGGCCATTTTTTTATTTCAGAAGACCAAATATTGTGACTTGATATGGACTTGTTACAACCTACCTTGTTTTTCTTTTTTTTATTTCTCGACAGTCGAGGTCGCGTGATACAGTTATGCATACTTCGACTAATCTCCACCTCAGTTCGGCCAAAGACAAACCATCAATTTCGGGACTAGGCAGGGGCAGAGCTATATAGGGGTTGGGTGTGGCCCTGGCCCCCCCAATTTTCTATACCAGAGTATATTTTGCAAATATTTTTATAGAATATTCTTTAAAAAAAATTATAAAATTTTGACAATAATTAAATTGGAAGAACAACTTTCATTTCGAGAACATTAAATTATTGTGAATTATATCATGCGATAATAATACGGTGTTTGTCGAATGGTATGATAACAATACTCGAGATTAATCTTTTAATTTATCAAAACCGTCCCATAAAAACTGAATGACTGAATTTAGTCATGAAAAAATTATCGAAACCAAAATATATTTCTAAATTCAGCTCTTTCTAACTTCGATTTCTTGCTCCGCCACTGGAATTAGGGGATTTGTAAGAAATCATTTTCTACTCCAAAAATCTAACATTGGTCAATTGTGTGGAGAAAAAATTCACCAATTAACCGGACTACCCCTCGGGGACGTATGAATGTCCAACAAATATGGTGACGTCCAATTGAATGCTTCACATGGAGCTGTCCTTTACAGACGGTGGACTTGTTCTATGCATTACTTTCACATAAATGTGAGATTATCGTTGTCTGGTGTAATAATTTCAATCTCATACGATTGGCAGTAATTTCGTAAAAAATGTTTTTGAAGGGATAAAAAATTGAATAAGAAAAATTAGTGAGTGGGAAAAAAAAACCGTATTGATAATTAATGTCTCGAGTGATTTCATGTGATAATTAATGTCTCGAGTGATTTCATGTTTGAGCCTTGTATAACGACACCGCTCTAAAAAGGGAATAACCATGGTAGATATCAGACTTTATAATGCTCTCACCATATACGATTAACCAAAGATTAAAAGAAAAAGGCATGATTTGCATAAGGTCCATAAGATGATGCCTTTGACATCACCTTCGATTTAGTTGTGATGATCATAGTAAATTCAAATAGATTATAGGTTCAAATATTGTTATGTACACATATGACCCCTTTCATAATTTGATATCGTCGATCACGCGAGCCTCTATTTTTCCTACCGTAATTTTATGGTCTCAATGTGTAATATAATAATATAATTGCATTATTTATTGTCGTAAATCTCGCGGTCGGTTTCATTAATTCCATTAGGCTTTTTTAATATTCATTCCCGGCCGGAGTTCAACTCATAATTAATCATATCTAAGTAACATTTTTTAAATTCCGCAGGTGACAATTTATACAATACTGTATTACACTATATTTAGTTATCGTGGGTCCCACGGTCTCATTTCCTTGGATGAAATAATTTTCTTAATACTAGAACGATTATTTTTATATTTACATGAATAGAATAGCAGTTAACGAATATAATTTTTTTTTGAAGTCCATATCAAAATATTGCATAGTTTATTCTTGCCGGCTCCACGGGGTCCCCTTCTATTGGGTTTTTTTTTTTCAACGGCACGTAGTTGTTCAACCAGCTTATGCACAACTTGATTATTACTCTCACCGGTCTGATTAAAGACAGATAAGAAAACGTCATGAATTAAAAATTCACAATAGATTACATGGTCAAAATTTAGGATATGGTTTCCTTTCATCTAGTTACTAGGTTTCAATATCTGAGCAGATAATAATTTTTTTCCCAAGTTTACAAATGACCCTAGATTCTCGTTTTTATTTTTTTAACATACTATATACATCAGCCGGGATTAGTTAAAAGTTAGTGAATTAACAATCAAATGGAGTGACAACACCACTACATACCCAGAAAGGATGCCCAGAATTTGAAAATGAGTGACTCAAATTCGAGATAAATTCTAGGCATCTTTTCTGGGCACCTAGACTTTTTATCTCTCCATAGACTCGATCTCAGACCTTCTCATTGATTTCAACTAACAACCACATCTTATTTTATGGAAATGTTATTGGCACTCTCATTTTCTCTATTGATACTCCTTTTTTTGTCTTTATAAGGTAAACTTACTCTTGCACGTTATGTATAGAGCCAAAAAAAGGAGTGTCAATATCAAATTACTTATTTTATTGTTAACTTATATTTGTAAATAATTTCCTCAAATAGACAAATATACAAGTCCACGCATTAGCGCCAAAATAAAAAATAAAAATAAAATAAGTTCACGCATGAAATATTTTTTATTTGCCGAATTGAATTGACCATAATCCTCGTCCTTACACCACTTATTCTAGAAACGGGGTGGGTGTTGTGCACTTTGATACTATGCACCGGGTTGTGTACCCCTCGGCCGTCCGATTATTCTACCATACCATCCTAAAGTTACCGTAATTTAGCAAGTGCGATGGGGGTATCTACGTAACTTTACGGCAAAGAAGGTGAGGATGAAATGCCACGTGTCAGATTCTCGTCCCTCCTTTCGCCAACGCCAAGTGGGATTGATTTTTTTCCCGCTTTAGTAAGCAGCAGAAAATACTTGGGGCAGAAAATTCCTTCATTTTGTCCTTTTTAGAGAGAGAGACAGTGAAGTTCTAGAGAGAGAATTGCTTTCAAAGTTTCAGATTATCCTTTTCAATCGCCGTTTACCAATAATGGCAATCGGCTCTCTCATTTCCAACCGGAATTTGGGGTCTTTTATCGATTCAGGTATGGTAAACATATATAATTACACACACACACACACATATATATATATATATCTTGTTGTGTTGGTTTCAAATCTCAATTGGAAATTCTTGCTGCTATAGTCATGGTACTAGATGTTATTGTTAGGGTCTGAACTTGAATTTCTTAGTTTGTCCAGCTAAGCTGGAAAACATGTAGACATGCTCTCTAAGCTCCCTCACTCCCCCCTTGAAATTGTTGCCTTATGAGAACTTGTGATTATGTTGATAACTGGAATGGTTTATGGCACACATTGGTGCTACTGCGAAATCGGCAAAACCAACACATCCAATGCGCAAACAACAATCCCGTACACGATCCGATAAGGTTCGAGTCCCTATAGACTAGCGTGGAAGGCCCTTTGTCCATCTAGTACCTAGGTGGTGTTGTGGTGACGGCCTATCCTTCCGGACAATAGCTATGGCTAGAACCGGACATTGGCGGGTCGGAAGCCCCTATCATCACGCCTAAGAGGGTTGCTCCGCTGGTTGCCCCCTCCCACCTTTCTTGATGTTCAAAAAAAAAAAAAAATTTTGCGCAACCAACAGTTGAGAAAACAACGCAAACAAAAAAAGAAAGGAGATTTTATGGCGTTACATTGTTGTGTAACGGGAACAACTAGAGCTCACGCCAGGTTATACTATGTATCAAATTACAGAAATATCCCTGACTAGGAATGGCAATAGGGCAGGGCGGGTTTTTCCATACCCCAACCCGACCCAAAAATCTATCCCCACCCCCGCCCCTGTCCCTAACCCAACAGGGTAATGGATGGGTACCCCCAGCCCCGCCCTTATTTTTTTTACATATTAAAAATATATATTTTTAATTCCAAAATTAATGAGCACAAATAATAAAAGCTAACAAAATAACAATTATAACTTAACCAACATCTACTATCTATAAGGAAATACACCACCACATCCCGATAGTCCATCTCATAAATCAGTAAGAGTGCATTTCAAATCCGGAACGTCGAAAAAAATGTTTGGACGGCCGGGATGTGGTGGTGTACATATGGGGTATCCATATGTGGTGTACCCATAGCATTGTTGGAGTGCAAATTGTGTTGTTTATAGGCCTCCACTCTGAATTAGGTTTACGACTTTACGTCAATGAAACTTGCTTTTGTTGGCAGGGCAATTATATAAAAGGGAACATGCTATAGGATGTTACCGAGGAGAATGGTCGGGCTGTGCTGCTGTACAGTATGTCCATACAAAGATGTTCTACAAGAGTTCATGTGTTCAAAGGAAAAGCTGTTCTTTGCTTAGATGCTCCAATAGTCCATCTTTTCATTTCATTGGTATTTCTAATGGTAATCCACTGAGGTCAAACGCACCATTCCAGAATGATGGGGAGCATCCTCTTTCAATGACACTGCAACTTAACAAAAAGTTTCAGAGCACTAATCATAGGCGGAGAATCAGAGCAATATGGGCCTGTTATCTTGCTTCAACTCCCTCTTACAGAAACCAACTAAGAAAGCTGGATAAGCTGGGAATCACTAACAGGCGCCATCACTTGTCAAAGCATCTAACGGTAAATATGACCCGTGCTGACTACAGATCTGAGGACTCTGATATTGGTGGAACAGGGGTTGATTCATTTCTGTCATCAGAGGGGCCAACTGAAGGTGTTATAGGGAAACATGTGGAGCAAGCAAAACCTTGGTGGGAGCAGTTTCCAAAGCGATGGGTGATAGTGCTGCTTTGCTTTGCTGCATTTCTGTTATGCAACATGGACAGAGTGAGTGCTAGTCTATTTTTCTCTCATAATGCATTAGTCCGAAATGTGAAGTAGTCCAACTAATAAGCTCATTTCATGCCTTTTAATCTTTAGTGGTGGTTTTTAGCTTTCATTATTAGTATTTCTTCTCCAAGTAGTTGGAATGGACTTTTACTATATTGAATGTTTCAGGATATATATGAAATAGCATATTAACATGCTGACAATTCTAGGATTTTTGTTTTAGGTGAACATGAGCATTGCAATACTTCCGATGGCACAGGAGTTCAACTGGAACAGTGCAACAGTTGGTCTCATTCAGTCTTCATTTTTCTGGGGCTATCTGCTCACTCAGGTTTGACTCCGTCGAAAGGAATTTACTATTGATGTTAATCCCCGGACAAGTGCTTGTCCAAATTTCTTCCACTCACAGATAGGGTTCTAAATGTATTCATTTGTTTCACTCAACCATGAATGGACAATTTGTTTCTGACCTTGAAATTCGTTTCTACATTTCTCAAGCCTATCAGATGGAAAATCTTAGGTTCGTAGTGCAAACATATCTTTAAAGTTTCTTTTATTTGTATACGTCATCCAAGCCAGTGGTTGATAACTTGATATGGTAATTCAAGTACTTTGGTGATAGTAGGTTCGAAAACCAAACAACTGTACACTGCTCTTGATGACCTAATGTCCTTACTATGTCAGTTATCTATGGGTTTGGTACTTCAATGACATGCACTACTTATGTTCTTAGGCCATGATTTAGTTTTTCTTGAATGATCAAAACTTAATTCTTGCCAGCCTTTTCTACTAACTGGATTTTGTTTACGTTTCTTTGGCAAACAGATTGTCGGAGGCATCTGGGCAGATAAAATTGGTGGGAAACTAGTATTGGGTTTTGGAGTGGTCTGGTGGTCTGTTGCCACAATTTTGACGCCGATTGCTGCCAAAATTGGTCTTCCTTTCTTACTTATCGTGCGTGCCTTTATGGGAATTGGTGAGGTTGGCCTCTTCTTATGCTTCTTTGTGGCTCTTCAATGGCTTACCAGGTTATAGTCTAGTCATCTAGATAGTTCTAGCTCCTGAAACGCTTTGATGAATCTATTTTTTCTGTAATCTTTTTGGGATATGGAAATATTTCCATGAATCAGTTTGAATACAGACTCTCAGTCTACCTTTAAAGGTTTTATTGTTGCACTTAGGCTTTTTAATGCATAACGAGCTGGCGAGGGGTCATTGGGACAATGCTGTGACATCTTAAGACATCGACTACCCAAAATTTTCTTAATATTTCTGGTGAGGGTGCTGTGAGTTCTAAAGTTGCAGTATCGTTGGCTAAATATCCAGCTGATGGTTCAGTTATCTACGTAAAATCACAGCAAAGGAACAAGTTTTGCTATTCGGTTTGGACACAAGGATTGTGATATTCTTTTAAGTTTTTAAAAACTATTTCATATTCCCAGCACATATTCTATAGGGCTCTGATTGTTTGACCAGACTAATACTGAAGGGATATGTAATCCCATATAATTAGTAATCTCATTCGACTGAGAGTCAGGTGACTAATAATTCTACATGGTCCATGGTAATGAAAAAACCATGTCTTGTGTGGGAGAAGAATTTGGGTACGGAGAGGGTACCACGGCACATCCGGGCCGTCGAACAATGCAACCAACGGTCCAGATTGAAAGTGCCGTCCGGATTTAAAAAAAAAAAACAAAAAGTGCATTTCAATCCGAACCGTAGGTTGCATTTTTGGACGGCCCGAATGCACTGCATGGGTACCACGCCACCCGCCCCCCTATTTGCGCCCAAGTTTTTCTCCTTGTGTGGTATACTAGTATCCGTCAAATATTTGTTCCTAGCCTCATAAGTTCCAATTAAACACTTGATATGTGGTCCCTTTGGATTTATAATCCAGTCCAATGCTTTAATCTGGAAAAGCAAATGGGCCTAGAAGTTCAAGGTCCAAACTATTACTCAATGTTGTTATGATTGTGAGTTGGTGGATCCAGTTAGCTTGTGAACTGATACCTTTCATATGAGCAGCCTAGAGGTTCCTAAATTCAGTAGATGACTTCATTTGGTATGAAAAATTATCATATGTAGTGAAGGTATGTTTGTGTGCAGACTCAACCATGACGAAATGTTATATGCAGACAATCAAATTATCAACTATCGGAAGCACAGAAAACTTGGATGCTAATTGGATAACTAACGTAGTCGGATGAAGATACAAAAACAATATACATAGCAGAACTACATATAAAAGACTGGAGCTTCCAAGAACCTGTATGATGGATGAAAGTCTCTAACTGATGGACAATGTAAGGCCACTTGGATATTTCTCCATCAACAGATGATGCAAATTGAAGAGTGGAGAAAAAACAAAGAAGGCCGAAACTGCACAAGTTTTTGTTTTTTACCTTGATAACAAAGTCAATATTTGACGAGCCTTAGGATGTGCTTTTCCTTCGACTTGTCATTTTTTCTGAAAAAGATTGCTCTCGCCTCTCACATTAAAATATAGTAGTATACCTTAATTCTTCCATTCATCTGGACAACAGCCCGCTTCTTTGATTTAAGCCGTGAAGTGTCTTGATCTTTAACAAAACTTTGCCTACTCTTAGGCAAAAGGTTCATTTCGGGTGGATGCCAAACCATTGACTGCTAACAGTCAGAGACGAGGAATGCACTTCTACTCTGTTGGGGTCGTGCATCTAGTTCGGATCTGAGTTGGCCACATGGCCCATATTGAGTTGTTTTATTAGAAGGCCATTACCTAATGCTCCTTTTGCCCATCTGGTGTGCTTGGAGGGGTAGACTGTCGCAACCTAATCCGATTTTCTTTTCATGCTTAAGAGCCGAACCATTTATGACGCAATTGCCACCATAGAATCACATGTTGTTGTCCCTTATTCCTGTGCTAGTTGAGCTGCTATTCTTAAATTGTAAGATGGTGGATATGATAGCTTCACAAACAGAAATGGCAATCTAAGAAACAAATGACCAACGCATGCTAATGCAGATGTCACTAAACCCATGGCAGTTAATAAAAATTTGTAAGCTTTTTCTCCTGATATTTAAAGGTAATGTATTTCTGCGACACGTAGTTTTATTCATCCATTCCCAGAGCTGGATACAGGATATTTATTGTTTGCCATTTATTTCTTATCAGGGTGTTGCTATGCCTGCTATGAATAATATGCTTTCCAAGTGGATTCCTGTCTCGGAGAGAAGCAGATCACTTGCACTTGTATACAGTGGCATGTATCTGGGTTCTGTCACAGGATTGGCTTTCTCTCCCATTTTAATCAAAAGCTTCGGGTGGCCATCTGTATTTTTTTCGTTCGGTTCCCTTGGAAGTATCTGGTTTGCATTATGGCTGAGTAAGGTAAGTATTTGTGACATTTGTCCCTGTAGTTGCATCTGAACTTGCAAGTTCAACTTGCATAAATGAGTTCCATATAACAGCAATGCTAGGGATACATCGAAGTGTACATCTATTTTTGTCCGTATAAAGAACTTTATTCCGTCATTTTGATCAGTACACAATTATGTTTGTCTTCTTTAGCCCATAATACACACAGTGGAAGCCGACAGAAAAGTTAACAATCAATATCCATTTCCTGGTTACGATGCACCACATTTTGAGACATTTGGATTTGTTAATGAAAACTTTTTCCTTTATATCTGAAGCCGTCACCATGAACAAAGAAGCAGACATGCAATTTTGGTTTTTGCGAACTAAGATTTAAAGGGAAAGTCTAGAGGCACTAACTAATGTACAAACTAGTGTACATGTGGCATTCTTTTAGTGGATGACTGCATCCATATATTGCATCATGCATTGATGTAGTAATGACATGTGTACTTTTAGTGTAATAGTTTGTAAGTTATTTAGTGCCTCTAGCATTGCTCAAGATTTAATGTGGAGAACTAGGTACGTCCTCCGAGTGATGTGCATAGCTTTTGGCTTGATTGATGATTTAGGCATGCTAGATTCTTTGCACCGTTGTGGTTTTCTACAAAATCTCCAAATAAGAGGAGACCTAAAGACAAGAAGAAATATTGTCTGTAACAACATTCATCTCAATGACACCAACAGCCATGTGTAGTTTATACTACACCTTTGAGGTGACAATTCTTATCCAGCCCTCCAGCCCTAGTGAGTGGGCAAAGCAAGCTATACCTGATACTGAGCAAGGAAACTTTGTTCAAATACCACCCCAGAATCCAAATCTAGGTTGACATCCACAAGAACATCTCTAAACAGGATTTCCGCACCATAGCAAATGTGCTTGCAGAAGAAGAGCAAAGCCGATGAAGCATGTCTAGAAGTAAACCAACCCCTCAATTACCATAGGAAACGCCACCATGTTTCCGAAGCAGCTTGATTTACTCCAAATATTTCACCTGATTGGGAATGTTTTCTTACTCTTCATAAAGGTTAGCAGGTTCACTACGATTAATCCGATGAGCTCTTCATTGTAGAACTCTACAGAGTCTACATTTGCATTTACTTGTTTGATACTACTTCAGATTCTAGACTTCTAGAAGGAAGATCGTCTATAATGATTCTGCTGCCATCTATTACACATGTATAATTCTGGTTTGTGCCCTCTTTCACTCTCTGTATCCATGCAACACGTACATGTTTGTGGCGTCTCTAAAATATTTTGGACATGGTTGAGAATATCGATAATGTTTACATTCCTGGCTTGGCTGGGTATGATTTTGTTGTGAATTTAGATTATCCAATTGAAAGAATAGGTTCGTCAATTTAATGAAAACCACCTCTACCCTACATTCTGTAATGCACATATGTGCATAGTGAGTCACCCCAATTTTCATTCTTGATGTTCTCATTGGAATTTCTCTCTATGATGCTTTCTGTCTTTTGACTTAGGCACATAGTTCACCTCAAGAAGATCCAGAACTGAGTGCAGTTGAAAAAAGGCTTATCTTAGGCAGCGGCAAAGCCAAAGAGCCTGTGACTGTAATACCTTGGAAACTAATTCTATCAAAAGGACCTGTTTGGGCTCTGATCATCTCCCACTTCTGCCATAATTGGGGAACCTTCATTCTTCTGACATGGATGCCAACGTACTACAATCAGGTATGTGGAAAATGGAAAAGTGGCCTGAAGAGAAGCCAACGGGCGTAGTAGTTGACCTCTCTTGTACCTTTCATGTGAGCGTTCAGGTGATCAAGCGTTGTTAAAGAAGGGATTGGTAATTTTAAAAAAATGCGTCAGAGATTGAGATAACTGTTTGGTACTTTTCATATTTCAATCTTCATATTTCTTGCGTTGGAATTTGGACACCCAGCTTTAAAGATGATGAATTCTTGCATTGCGAAAATTTGCTCACACAGGCAACTTTCTGTTTGGAACTCACTGTTTCGAAATATGGTAGTATATTTATATTCGAAAACAGCGGAATTAGCAATTAAAAGTTTCAGGATGCAATGGTAACTATTAAGGTTCATTTTCAGATGGTAAGCTATGAACACGAGTGAAACACGGACCAATGGAAATACTTGACAAATAACCTAAGGTGATTCTCTTTTGTTTGTGGTTGCGTTCCAGGTGTTAAAGTTCAACCTCACCGAGTCCGGACTACTATGTGTATTGCCATGGTTGACTATGGCTGTGTTTGCAAATGTGGGAGGATGGATTGCGGACACACTTGTGAGCAATGGTCTCTCCATAACTACAGTTCGCAAGGCAAGTACCTATCTTGCATCCACTTGTGAATTCAGTATAGTATACATGTAACGCGGAAACATCTTTAACATGGGGCAAGCACCTGCTTTTCAGGAATGAAAGTCATAACCAGTGGAGTAACCAAAATATTGGATAGTTTAAACTAAAATGGTTCTAATTTTGTTAACTTTTCGACATGCAGATAATGCAATCAATTGGGTTCTTGGGGCCTGCCTTCTTCCTTACACAGCTGAGCCGTGTCAAGACACCTGCTTTAGCGGTGCTGTGCATGGCATGCAGTCAGGTTTGTTCAATGGTTTTTATTGGAATCTCTAAAGTATTAGGTCTAGCTAGTTCTTCAGCTTTGACAACAAAATCTTGTGTATCACTAGCTTACATAGGAAATTCTTTAAGAAACTTGGAGTGGAAAAAAGATACGCACAAAATGATGCTCTTCAGCAGGAAAAGGCAGCACTTTATGGAAATAAGAACAGTGAAAACTATATGTCGGAAACCACAATCTTGCATGCAACCATGTTTGATTCTCTATGAAGATTGTTAGCTGATCTTTTAGTTATGATAATGTTTTGGTAAGCCTGATGCCAGAAAATTTGACACAATTCAAGTAAAATGCATAGTAAAGTACCTTTTCTGGTTGACATGCATTTTCATGTGAGGTACTTTGGTATAGTTTACGGCATGAGTTGGTGAGATGCTATATTAAGGCTCTAATTTTGTCTAGGAATTCAAATACACGAAATATTCTTTGGATTGTGTTTTGGTCATGGATTTGTGGAGGGATTTGCTGCGGGAAACGAAAAGCAGGGAGGAGCAGAAAAGAAGTTTCATCAATCACCTTCCATTTCTTTTCCCTCCACAATTACCTCCATAAAATTCGATATCCAAACAACAGTGCCACAAATTCTAGTATTGAGTTGTGTATTATATTGCAGGTGAAATGACAAGAAACTATACCAAGAATGCCCATGTGGCACTCAAATTGACTGCGTTTTAGAACCATGGTTTTCCTTTTGCAAACTGTAGTCATTATAGCATCTTGTATTGTCTTTGCAGGGAGCAGATGCATTCTCACAATCTGGCCTTTACTCGAACCACCAAGACATTGGGCCCCGATATGCCGTGAGTAATCACCATCATTTGTCTTACTTGTCATCAAAGAGAAGAAAAAAAACCTGAAAGAATTGGCTGCCCTCACAAATGCTAACTGTTAACAGCAATCTCTTGATCTAAGTCACTTGCTCAAAATGTTATCACACAAAATACGCATCAAATTATATCTCATTAAAGTTTGCTCAAAACTATCGCAAACATTCAGATACTAGTATCTGTCTATCTGATACTTTTGTAGTATATGTTACTAGAATGACTCTGTTTTGCTTTTGGCAGTAGTTGTTACCAGGATCACTGTGATCTATGTTCTTCTGAGAGCATCTCCAATGGGGAGCATTTTGAAAGCCTAAGCCATATTTTGGCTTGAAGACCAAATTGCAAAGCTCCAACGGGGAGCCATTTAAGCAGCCAAAAAATGGCTCAACCATTTTTGTGGCCAAATTTGGACAAACAGCTGTGGCCATTTGCGCTACATCCACTGAGTGGTGCAACAATTTACTGGTTGTGTGCAGCAATCTACTGGTTTATAAAAAATCCATACTTTCATGTAGTAGAATGAAAGTAGTAAATTGTTGCACAAAAACAGTATCATTATGCAACTGTTAGAGAAAACCCAAATATGAAACATGGAACTAGTCTATAATAACATAGTTACACAAAACCTCCAAGCCTCTCCAACCAAAATTCTTATTTCAAAGCAGAAAAATTAAAATCGGGTAACAAAAATAGTTAGATAGTAGGAGAGGAAGTGGATACGCAAGGGCTGGTAGGAGTAATCGAACGGTTTTAAAGATGATTGTTTTGTCTAACAGTTGCAAAAGAGAGCTGGCTAAGAAATGGCTTTGACCCCTTTAGAGCAATTGTTCTAAAATTTGGTAAAAATTGTACTGTACCAGGCCAAATTATAGGTTTGGCTCTGGAAATTTCGCTCCAACCATTGGAGATGCTCTAATACAATTTCCACACTCGAGGGAAAGATATCTTTCATTCATATCTGTCTCCAATCTCCAAGCTTTTGAGCTCCTATATTCCTTGCATATCTTGGCAGAAAAAGAATCACTAAACTTCGAATGTTTCTAAAAAAACCATCTTAACTATCATTCAAACACAGGGAGTATTGTTGGGACTATCTAACACTGCAGGAGTGCTTGCCGGTGTCTTTGGTACGGCTGCAACTGGATACATTCTCCAAAAAGGTTATTCATGCTTCCTATTCCACTCTCTTCTCTATGTTTGATTTCAATTCAATCTCTTTGTAATTTGTATACTTTTCATCTGCAACTTCTCAAAATATCTTTGCAGGATCTTGGGATGATGTGTTTAAGGTGGCTGTTGTTTTGTACATTGTCGGCACAGTAGTCTGGAACTTATTTTCAACAGGAGAGAAAATTCTAGACTAGGTATACCAAGAAAGGGAGGAGAGATGAGAAGAGATGAAGCAGTTAGGGTGGGAGGACTATCAGACTTTTGAAAAACAAAAGGAAGATATGTTTACCATATATGGCTAAGATGTCAGCATGTTCGAAGTTCTCTTACTAAATCAAAAGGCTCTTATTCTCCAACTCCTGACAATTTTGGGGGTTGGCTCCAGGGTATTGCTTCTGTTTCATGTTTCCCAGTTAAATTTTAAGATAGTTGAGGGTATTTGCACCCATGAACTTCCTTCTTGACATATGCAGTACTTAAAGTACATGCAACTGTTAAAAGGAAATCTGAGACCATCCTAACACATTTGATAATTGATTAGTACATTATCAGGAGTACCTTACATTTCACGTCTTGTTTCTTTGTTCATTTGGTGCAAATTTCACTATCCAGCTTATGAACATCAGCGACCACCAGCAGGAACAAGAAAGTCTCCCTCCAAAGAACAAGAAAATATATACAAGTGCACGATCAATATATGCATCCATACCAGATAATTTTGACTATTTAGGTCTGGATATTTGGAAATAGTTGTTCCACAGGATAGATGCTATGGCCTGAAGCTTAATGGTACTTGTAATGCTGGATTGAGTACCCAGTTAAGACTCTAGCCAGTTCTGCGGGTATCCCCAGCAACACCAATATCACAAGGGTAAAAAGAAGCAACGAACCATTAAATTGAACCAAGCAGTTCTTAAACCAGTTTATCGTGTGTAACATCCGGTTTAGCTGGCATAGAGGTTTGATGAAGAACCAAATTCAGAGCCACCAATAACAAATGACGAGAAATGCTACGGTACACACCCCCAAAAATTATTCCATATGAGATTTTGTGGCTAAGGGCGTACCGTATGCACCCTCATACGGGTAGTCAAAAAATCTCATATAAGTCCACAAAATCTCATATGATCAAATATGAGATTTAGTGGCACAAATATGAGACATGTCACATCAATACATATAAGTCACAAAATCTCATATGACTAGTTACAAAATCTCATAATCTCATATTTGTGTCACAAAATCTCATATGGCACAAATATGAGACATGTCACATCAATAAATATATGTGGCATGTCTCATATTTGTGTCACTAAATCTCATATTGGTCAAATATGAGATTTAGTGGCACCAAATTGAGATTTTGTGACTTATATGTATTGATGTGACATGTCTCATATTTGTGCCACTAAATCTCATATTTGATCCATATGAGATTTTGTGACACAAATATGAGATTTTGTAACTAGTCATATGAAATTTTCTGACTACCCGTATGAGGATGCATACGGTACGCCCTTAGCCACAAAATCTCATATTTTGAGTCACAAAATCTCATATGGAATAATTTTTGGGGAGTGTGTACCGTAGCAACACTCACAAATGACGTCGTTTTCAAGTCCCAAGAAACCATTGAAGTGGAAGAAAATGATTTGCAACGAAAACCATGTAATGAGCAAGTGGTTTTAGGAACGTACATTGTAACAGTAACCATGTTTTGTTGAGCTCCTGGGTCCCGGGTTAATTGGGTATGCATAAATGGACGCAAAGACAAGGCCGACATATTTACTCCTTTTCATATTATGGCACTAGTTACAAGGGTGAGATCCAAAATCAATTTTCCTCTCCCTGCCCTTTCGAAAATACTAATGTCAAACTGATGGTCATCACTGCCCAAAACATCAATTCAACAAAGCCAGTTATAAATCAACTGCTCAAATATGAGATTTGCTCGGAATCTAAAATCTATGGTTCACCAAGTTGACGGCTCTTTCAATTCAAAGTGAAGGAAAAATACTCTCTTCATGATCAAATTACCTCAGGATGAAACTCCCAATAAGGAAAAATAATCTCTTCATGACAAATTACCTCAGAATGAAACTCCCAAAACAAATTGGAGAACGTAAGACAAGTTGCTTTCCCTGTTTCACTTTAACTTCTATACAGATACTTGGATAGAGGAAACTTCAGGCTCCTTGCTACCTATCAGCCATTACAAGCAATACATATCATCATTTTAAACAAGAAAAAAAGGAAAAGTAGATGAAGCTTGGTATCAACACTTGGAAATTGGATTGAACTTTAGTGAGCCACATTCTGAAGATTCTATATATTACCTTCAAAGCCATATCTTCAGATACTGAAGAACGGTACCGAGTTGAGCCCTCCAATGGACAGCTTCCTCCTTTGCTGATAAAATTAGCATTGCAGAGGCTGGATAGTTGCAAAAGAACATCTGACATGAGTCCACTATCCCCGAGGTCTACACCTGCACCATTAGTTCCTTGGTCTTCTTCTTCAAGAGAATATTCTGCTACAGAAGTGATGCACTGAAATATGGCTAATAACCTCTCCATTGGGAAAGTCCCTGGTCCTTTCATGAGCAATTCTTGTTCAGCCATTTCCTTGTGCTCTATTGCTTTTTCAGAACTTCTAAGCAGGAAGAAGTCAATAAACAAAATGAAACTATAACAGTGACTCAATCCATGTGCATTACGCATGACATCAGGCAAAGCAATACCGAGGCATCAGGAGGTACCCAATTAAAAACGAAGAAAGATGTAAACATATGCTGAATTGAAAGTAGAAAGGCGAAACACATTCTTAAAGGTTGCAATGCAAAGAATCAACAATCACAAAATGCTAAACTACAAGGTAGCATTCTCCCTGTTTACCGATAAAAGCATGTCGGATACTACAAGCTTTTCAAATATCTGAAGTATTGGAGGGTATTCGTTAATCTGTGAATATAACTCTGCTCTAACAAAGAAATAATAGCAAATCCTTTTGTTTTTCAAGGACATACTGGTGGAAGGCACATGCCTCTGTCCTTCTAAAGAATCTCAGAATACATAATACTAGCCATAAAATATATCAAGCTGAGACAAGTAGAGCATGACATAGCATTGTCTTCTATCAATAGATGTGATAAAATATCAATTTGTTGATTTACTTACTTTCTCTTTCTTTTACGATTATCAGAACCCCCAGTAGAATCAAACAATGATGCATCAAGTGTAGCAGGGTTTCTTGAAGCAAGGAAGGCTGAGATAAGAAGATACTTAGCAGATGTAGACATGTGGAACTCCAACTCATCAAAGGGTGGAGAACCCCCAAATCTGTGGGCACCGCCCTTGCGTTTGGCCTTTTCCTTGTTGGCTTTGCCTTCAGAGGAAGGCTGAGAAGAAACCCTAAATACCTCATTGAGAGAAGGCATAATATGAGGCTGAAGATGACTAAACAACCTTCTCTTCATTTCTTCACTAGGAGCAACTCCCACGTCACTTAATGGTTCACAGTACTTTTTGAACAATGGTGAAAGAGCAGCAGATAGTTCATCAACATGCCGTGTAATTCTACATAATGGCCTCAGTACCACACTTCAAAACCAAACAGCAAGAATACATAATCAATAACTGGACCATGTAAAAACAAGATTATAATAACAGCATTAAGGGAAACAAGTTACTCGTATTCTTACTCAAGAAAAGAGGAATAAAGTTTTGGGTTAGCTTGGCTCCTCATGAAGATTTGACGATGATCATCCTCTGTGTAATCAGGGAAATATACAGGGATAGGCTCTATGTAACCTGTATCTAAGTAGTATGTATCAGGTGAAGTGTTACTAATAAACACAAAACCCACTTCAGGCATATTTAGAATGTCATATAGCTTAAAGAGAAAAGGCAATGTATTAGAACTCTTATCCCAATGTCGAACAAGCTCTAGGTTATCAAAAACCAAGTAAACCATATTCCCCTTAACCCGTCCCCCCTTCTTCTTTGAACTGGATTTCCCCAAATCCCCCTTGAGATTACTTACAACAGTCAACAAGGCTTCGCGTAAAAGATTAACAAGGTCAGATGGCTTTTCGCATCGCTTCACACTCGAATAACCATTGCCTGCATCTTTCCTATGAAGCAACAACTGGTTCAAGATTGACTCAAACAAAATCCGAGGACTATAGCAACTACGACAGCTGGAATACACAAATGTCCGGTTTAAGTGTCTGAAAACTTGAAGAACCACACTTGTCTTCCCAGTTGAAGCGCCTCCGTATATAAACAAAGGTAGTATAGGAGAATTCAATGGACCCATTAGGCGTATAAGTTCATGAATTTGAATCCGCCTACCCGGAAAGCTAGAAATCAAGTCTTCAAAGCTTATGGATTCATCTCCAAATGTGAGATCTTCGAGTTTCATAGGTTCGAGATTACTGGTTTTTGTGGGTTCGGCCAAGTTGTGTGAGTTGGGGGTCGATGTGGAGGAGGATCTTGTGGTTCTTCTGGTCACTTGTGGACTTTCCTCCTTACCCATTTCTTCAAAATTATACGCAATCCGCGAATTCTGCCAGATAATGAAAACCCTAAGTAGCAAACAAAGTTTGAAACTTTCGGTTCCAAGCAAATTGACAACCTCGAAGCTAAGTCACGTAATGCACGTACCGTGCATCTGCAAAAGCACGAGCATAAAAACGTCTTCAAAAAACATACTACTACTACTAAATTGTTGAAATTTGCAAGAGTGAAAATTGAGATTGCAAATGAGAAGTGAAGGGCCTGAAGGATTAGTACGTGACTAAGCTTCGAAGTAATTCAAAAGCGCCGATAATGGGTTTTGTACAGATATATATATAAAATAAAATAAAAAAGCGTACTCGGTGCACGAAACTCTCGCATACACGGTCTTACCCCGTAAGCAAGCAGAGAGACTGTGTTTTTCGAGAATAATTTAGTTATGAGATCGGAAGCTTACCTACCTGATTGTGGTGGATTTCGTCAGTGAGTGCGGGGGAGAGAGATTAGGGGCTGTGACTGTGACTGTGACGGTGAGGGGAACTTTCAAAGAACCCTAACTCAGTTGTTGGAGTACTAGTAGTACTCAGTAAAGTAAAGGAAAGAGGAGAGTATTTCCCGCCAACAAAAAATTTTATACGGTGTGGAGTAAGTGCAGGAGTATATTGGGATTGACCAATCCGAGTATTTTGGGGTAATGGGGTTGTGTTTGGTTTGGTTTTGGATTTTGGTTTTGGGTAATGATTGAAAGTATGGGATAATAATTGGAGAGAGATAGAGAAAGAAATGCGAATAATAATTAAAGATATGAGTAATAATTTGAAAGAAAAAAAGAGTAATGATTGATTAATAATTGAGAAAACCGATCTCAAGACCCCAACCAAACAAGCGGTTTCATGGTTCAATAATCAGGCCCATTTCTTTGGGCACCAAACATGAGTCTAATAAAAAAAAAAATCACATTTGTTAGTCTTCCATCGATTTTTTGTAGTTTCTTAGTTCGTCTCAACATGAGAAATCTAAAAAGTACTCCCTCCGTTCCTTTTTAAATGATCCATACGAAAATACATGTAATTTCAAACCCCTAAAAAATATATTTCTCTATATAATTTTTAAATTTTTTTAGACCAAATTAAAGTGCTCATTGAGACTTTAATTTGGTGCAAGAAAAAATTTAAAACGTTCTACGGAAGTGCCTTTTTTAACGTCCACAAAAATACACGTTTCCCAAGCGGATCACTTAAAAAGGGACGGAGGGAGTATAAAATTATTAACCAAACTTAAAGTTTTGTGAATAAAGACAAAAATAATCCAATAAACCACAAAAATTTGGATTATTTTTTTCTTTAGTTAACTTTTTAAAAAAATTAATCATAATTTTATACTTTTTAGATTTCTCTCGTCGAGACGAACTAAGAAACCACAAAAAAACGATGCAAGACTAACAAATGAGAATTTTTTTTGAATAATGACAACAAAAAAAAAACTAAAACTGTTTTTTTTTTTAACCCAAAGCAACCCTAAGGGGGTGTTTGGGAGCCTACTTTTCAGCTTTTCATTTTTAACTTTTTAGTTTTTTGATTGTTCAAAATCGAAAATGAGTTTCCTGAGATTGTGTTTTGGGTGTTCTCCCCTAAACACCCAAAGGAGAAAAGGAGAAGGAGAAAATGCAATAAGGAGGCAGCCAAACACCCTCTAAAGATTGGTTTGTTTCCACATAACTTATTTGCGTGACTTTTTGAACGTTTTGCACTTTTAGAATTTTGTATTTGTTCAAGTTTCGGTCATAATTTAATATTTTTCCGATTTCTCTTGTCGAGACAAATTTCATAAGATAAAAGTTTGACACAAAACTAACAAATGCGAAAAAAATTAAATAAAGACAAAAATCAAAAAGTGTAAAAAGTTAAGAGGAACATAGAGGATTAGAGGGCCTTAAAAGCCCTAGGCCCCTTGCTCCCTCCCTGGCCCACCCTATTGTCTCTCACAAGTTGATTACTTGTAGTTTCGTGGGTAGGGCTGAGCTGTGACGTGTTCAAGATCGGCTCGTTCAAAAATATTTACCTCGACTCGGTTCAATTTACTATCGAGCTGTCGAGTTTAATATCTCTTCTTTTCTTTTGTATTTTGTTCATTTGCTTGTCTATTTGTTCAATTTAATGTTTGACTTTATTTTCTAACTCAATATCGGGTGCAGTGGAATAACTAATTTGGGAGACAAATCTCCTTGTTTATTAGCTGGGTCCAATTAAAACCAGGATAAAATTTCTTATGACCAAATTCCATACCGTAATTGATAGTAACATGCAAAAGAGAATCCAAGTCCAAACCAAAAAATTCCTTTGTTGTGGGTATAGTTTTGCTCTTCAAGGTAGATTATCGACTCGTTTATGCCATCAACAACGAGTTTATCGAAATTAGAGGAGGTGCACATAAGTTAACCCGAACACTTTGAATTGTGGAAATAAAAACAGTAACACATCTTCAATGGCTACAAAATAGACACGTCTCCAATCATTACGGCAAACATAAGATGGTTAAAGGAAGCCATCAAACCCATTCTGAAGTGACAATTTTTTTGCAGGCTCTTAATTTTCAATTTTCATCATGTGTTTAACTTGCAACCTTATGCTTTTGTAGACATCTCCCATTCTTGCCTGAAATCATCAAATCTGGGATTCACACCCGGATTCCGGCTTTGAAAGAGAATCATACAGTAGTCTTCCAAATGGCTAACATTCCGTAACCAAAATAAAAGCATCATACAGAGAACCAAATATTAACAAAAGCAACCAACCCTGTAGCTTCATCAGAAGAAAAATAAGTGAATCACCCTTTGAAGCAAACCAGCACAATCACCACATATATACACATCTCTCTCTGTCTCTCGAATTTTCATCATCATATCAACGCTCGTCGCATATTTTCATCATCATCTCAATGCTCATGACATATTTTCGTCATCATCTCAACGCTCGGTAGAGGAGGTGCCCCTGATAAAAGAACCCCTTCGGTTTCCACCCACAATAGCATCTTTGAAACGAGAAATGGGTCCAAACATCCTTCCCAACTTCTACAAATATGGAGAGAGAAAAAAAGGTCAGATTCGCATTACAAGTAGAAGTATAGCATGGGGAAATGAGAACTTTAACCAATGACATTCCACAACTCTGAATGTTATGTTCCTACCTACCTTCCACTGAAGTTTCTGAATACCGCATCATTAGAATCGTATCTATAAAGACGAAACTATACCCATAAATGATTTGGTTCAACATGCCCACTTGTATTCACCCACTAGCAATTATACGTCGCCAGAGTGAAAATAAAACCGATTAGTCAAGTGCTAACATTATTATAATATTTGGAGATCAATAATGATTTCTCATTACCAGGTTGACCATCTAATGTTGGCAACAACAATCTTGTAAGGTTTTCCCAATCCATCAGAACATTAAAGCACCCATATAGGAAATGACCCGACTTCCACTAACAATGATTTCAAAAATACTTCCCAACTATGAGAGAAGGAACTCTAGAAGAAGCATTAAATTGTGTTGCATCAAATTTTGAACCTTCACATGAATCTACAAGACTCCAATAACAAGTTTGCATGTTCCTGAGTAAAGAACAAATAAGTGCCATAAAACTTCTGCTAATGATGATTTGGGGTGGCCTTCAACCATGGCCCAATCTAAAACTATGGATTCAAGTATAGCCAATACACTTCAGCGTGTAATCATCAATTCTGGAGTCTGAACTGCATCATCAAACATCTCTAACATGCGCGCATTCGAGGACTATCCATTAAAGATTATACTTTCTGTACACATAAGGTCGATACTCCCTTGCGACTTAGCAAGGAAATGTAAAAGATAAAGCAATCAGGTTCAACGAGGTTGCGAGTCCAAATCAAAGAGGAATGTCTGCCATTAGCTTAGCAAGACAACCAGTCGTAACCAAGGCACTTTGTCTGCGTTGAAAACCAACAATACAAGGAAATTTCTCAATCCCAGAAATATGGCTGATACCCTAGACGTGTTTATGGTGCATAATAAATTTGAAAAGCATCTACTGTGATGCTAACACAACTCAAAACAGTTACTGTACCAAACAGATCCCAAAGTGTTCAAAGACTCGAAATTTCCTTGGTAAAGAAAATTTTGAATTACATATGACTCGAAATCAAGCATGCAAGTAGTATAGAATAATATATGACATGGACACAATCAAAAGCAACAAAAATAGTGAGAAAGGTGTCATAATTGTACTTTATTTGGGAAAGTTGAGGACACGAACTTGAGTCTACTATTTTTATTGGGAGAGGGAGAATGCAACCTTGGCCAATGGCCACTAGGGTATCCCCTTTGGGGTACCAGTCAAAAAAATTCTTCCATAATATGGAATACATCCTAGTCCATCCTGGACCACATAATGCATTTCTTACAATACATTCCTTCCATAATGAATTTCTTTCAATGGTATGCTATCTGAGACATGTTTGTGTCCTACAATTTCAAGCATATTGTAAGTTTTTACAAGTAATATTATGTCTGTTTCTCATATCAGTTCCTCGAGCCTTTCACCATTAACAAGTAAGGCTAGCTTTAGAAGTTGCACAACCAAATATCTATTTCATAACATGCCATAATTAATGGAACGGGTTTAAAATCCATCCTGAGGCATCACTAAAGCCAACCAGATGTATTTCCGCAAAACAACTACATAATGTCAGCTAAAAAATACTGTTGTTTCTCATATAAATAGCAATGGACATACCTCATCATTGATGCTGAACTGCCATTTGAGCTGTAAAGCCTGCCACCTTTCTTGTTGCCAATGCTGCCCAAGAACTACGACGCCCATTACAGCTGCAGCAATAAAGATTGACCAAAAAGTATTTGCCTCTTTTGCCTGAGCATACAAAGAAGCAGCTCCCCTCTTCCACCAAGCATCGCAGGGAAATTCAGAGTCGTCATTTTTATCTTCCTTTGAAAGCTTTGGAAACTGTGAGATGTCAGAGTCTAGGCCTCCCTCAGGGGGTTCAGTTTGTCCAGGAGTAACTGTATTCTCCCCAGTGTTTGATCCGCCAGTTGTTGTTTCACTATGGAAAGAGCTAAAGTTAGAAGCACTATACATACTCTGCTCTTTCTCACTCAAGTTTAGCGCTTGCAGAGTCGTCCCTTCGTTGAAATCATTTCCAGGAATGGATAGCCTGTCAACCTTTTCGTCAGAAAAATGTATACCAGGAAATTCATCTGGCATAGCCAATCCTTTAACGCTCCAGTTCTCTTCGTCTTTTGTATCCGACCTAGCACCTTTGTCAGCACCCAACTCTGTAACATCGTCTTCAACTCCTTGCAAATTCTGGATCCCAATATTTTCGGGTTCCACGGGTGAATTCTCATACTTACGTGGCGGAAAGACAAAGTGACCGGACATGAGCATCGCATGTGAAGTTTGAGCCTCACCCTCCTCAACTGCATTTCCCTTGTCATCGTCATTCAATACAATGTGCTCTGGACCAGGAGCAGCAGCATAAGCTGATGCTGTGAGCGACACAACTTCCCATTCATTTCCTCGAGAGGTAGGTTCCTCTCCCTCCTCAGTATCAGCCATCTATCAATATTCAAAGTTTTCTAAATTTGATCAGTCAAGCAGGAAATAAAAAACAGAAAGCAAAAAAAAAAAGATTTTATAAAGGATGGTAAATATAAACCAGTGACCTACAATCTTGATTCACCAATAGAAGAAAGAACTCGTAAGAAAATTGTTAAAGGAGCCCTGCACCAATCCTTTCAAGCACCGACTCTACATAAGAATGAATTTCAATTACATCCCTGGAATTTATTAGTATCTTTTATTAAAATCTTCACAGGGAAGAAAAACTAGTTACAAGGAAGGTATTTCTTTTTCTCATGTTTACCTTTTTCTACTTTTCTTTTCTTCCACAGACTGTTGGGGTCCGCGGGGGGGGGGGGGGGGGG
>JAXBDA010001290.1:0-57752 GCA_036023075.1 Gaultheria prostrata
ACCATCTCGCGCAAGACAATATTCACGCTCGGATTCCTTCGGTCTCTGTGGATTCGATCCGGTCTTACCGGTAAATTGCTCACTCCGACACTAGCCCTACGCTTTGGGCACGCTTATAAATAACAAATTTGGAGCGAAAGCAAAATTCTTTCCCATGGAATAGGGCCTAACAAAGAAACATAACGGTTTTCTTGTTCTCTCTCTTTCCCTCATCCTTGCAAGTCTCACCTGGGTTCCAAAGATAGTGATTACAACTGCACAAATCGTAGACGTAGTAGAGAAAATCACTCCTAACAAATAGCCGTTTTGATTTGAGATAACTTGTAAAAAGAACTACTCATATTTCTTTGGACGGTAAATATGATTTTAAACTAAACTATTTATTTATTAATATACTCCATTTTAATTTGTTTGTACATGCAGCAATGTCCCAAAAAATTATTTTTTAACCAGATATTTTTAAAATTTAGGAATGAACAATTTAGATCAATGTTTTGAGACCAATTGTGATCTACAAAATTGAGTTTGAAAGGGTCTCCAAAAAATATATAGTTTTGAGGTGATTAATTTGCTCCGTAATTTTTGGGCATAGAGGGAAACCAATTCCCATAGAAAAATTGTTTCCCATGGAATAGGGCCTAACAAAGAAACAGAACGGTTTTCTTGTTTTCTCTCTTTCCCTCATCCTTGATTCCTCCACAACTATAAATCTTCCAATCTAATTCTCGGGTTACAAACCATAATCCAACTTTCCATGACATGAGGCTCTCTTTCTTCTGTTTGGAGTGAAATCTAGCATTGGGTAAATCATTTTAATCTAGCATCAATGAGTGAGGAAAATATAATATCGTTTTTCATCTTGCTTAACGTACTAGGATCAAGCATCACACCAAGAAATGAAGCACAATCACTCAAAAGGGATGGTGACTGTCCAAACAGAAAAGCGGTACGTCCCTGTCAAACAAATCTCTCTCTCTCTCTCTCTCATCCTTAATTCATTCACATGCAACTCTGAAACTCACCAGTTGATTCTTTTGTTCTAAACAATAATCCCAACTCCCATACCTGAGGCTTTCACTTCAATAATGTTGCCAAATCCAGTAACTAGTACTGGTGTTTAATATAATATATATATATATATATATTGTTCTTCCAGCATCACTACAAGAAATTACACCAGTATCGGTGACTACTAGCGCTTTGGTCACTGAACTTCAAGCTATAATAATTTAGGAACTAAAATAGACCAGGGTCTCTGATTGTTTGGCGCCATGAGGTAATATAATGGGTGACTAAATTTCGGTCACTAAAAATATAGTTTCAGTGAGTACTTATTTTGAGTAAAAAAAAGGTTTTTAAAAGTGCATGAATATATTGAGCACTGTCACCTTTATAGCTTTGTTATATTTTACAGAGTTCTAGTAGTTGTGGGTTTAATAAATTCGGTTTTAATATGGAAAAAGATTTTCACATCACCTTTTATCCCCAAACAATTTTTTTTTTGTCTTTATTCACTTGAAAGTACCAAATTAAATTGCCCCTCATATGGAAAAAGTGGCTCATGAGTAAGGGTAATTTAGTAATTTCAAGGTGATTAAAAATAAAAATGGATTGTTTGGCGATACAAGGGGTTGTGAAAATCATTCCCTTTTAATATATGTTTATAAAAAAACGTTGCATACGTTAAGTTAAGCTTCTTTTTGAAAATTTAGATTGATGATCCCAGGCATTTCCCCCTATTTTATCCTTCTACTAGTTAAGTTAGGTTTTCTGTTACACAGCAAAGTAAAAATGAAGCTGATTCGGGGGTTGATTTGAGCAAAAAACTTGGGTTAAGGTTCTACTGGAAAAAAATGCTTGGCCAAAAGACTTATTTTCTTGCTTTTATAATCAAAAGGTGCATGTCTGTTGTGAGCACAGATTATGATTTTCTTATAGCATGAACCTTCCTGCTTAAGTTGTCGTAAAATTTAAGGGTTTCTTTTCTTAATCACTTGACATTATTATGTAGATGATTAAGTTTCCAAACTCTCAGGTTTTCTGGTTGGCCTATTTGGCACTCTGACTATGGAGGACAGGAAGCTGCGTCAAGCATTCCCCACAAGGAAATTCCCATAGCACGGGTAATAGACCACGAAATGAAGTGGAAAAGCTTAATTTCTTTTTCTTTTGACTTCCTTATGTGGGTAATACGCTGAAGCTTATGGTTGCTTTCCATGAGTTGGCTGTTGGCCACTAAGTCTGTTTGTTGCCTTCTCTCTAAAACTTGCTCTTAGCTATAAAGCATGCAGTATTTTAAGTGTTTTATTCTAAGATAGAGAGGACCTTACTTATTTGATGAATCAGTTCACACATTCAATTTGTAAATTTTCTTAGTGTTTTTTCAACAGAGAAACGAATATTCTCCTTTGCCGCATTTATTTGCTTTCCTCTAGTGGTTCCGTGGAGTTACTCTGGCAAAGAGAAGCTGGACCAGCATTTCTTGTCAACGTCACTAGATGTTTTCACAATTAGGAACATCAGAGAAGGGTCCAAATGGTATAAGTTATGTCAATATGCCTACTTCAAACGATTTATTCCAAAAGTTTCTGGGAAGCTTCTGTTTTTTCTTGCAGCTATTACGGTTCACACATTCGAAAACCATGTGTTCATGCATGTGGCCTCTCATAACAAGTTGAATAAATAGGGCATTTAGGTCCTGCTGGATTTTATACTACAAAAGTGGAGTCCATGAGTCTTGCTTGGCCAAAGAAGTATGTGAAGAAAAAAGGTAAACTTGAGCAACTTATGAAAGTGGGGTTCTCAGCAGCCCTAAACAAAAACGTGGCTACTATTCAAATATCAGGCTGAAGACTTTTTCAACTTACGTGATTGTATTTGTGATTTGCTCATAAATAAGAGTCTATCTTCTATTTGTCTTTTTATCTTGTACTGCCTATAAATAGGCTTGTAATCCGTTTGTAATATCATCAAGTGTGGAGTAAGAGAAACATCAATAAAAGTGAGAGTGTTTGTTCAATTCTCTTTGTGAGTTTCATACAGCAAAAGTGTGTGATAAGTAGTCCTCCACTCAACAAAGTGGTATCAAAGCCAATGGTCCGAAAATAGTCCGAATTGGTGAAAAGAAATTTTTTCATTCACGACTGATTTTGTCGAAGTGAACGAAAATATTTTTGAGAGTTGAAGATTGGAACTCAGACCATACAAGTTTCAATGGCGCCGACAGCCAACACGGGTCAAAAATCAAAATCTAAGAAAATAGATTTTGAGCCCAAAAGCAGACTTGCCTCGACGAGACAAGTTCAGTGGTGTTCCGACGAAGATCCGACATTGCGGTAGGATTCACGGGCTGCCCGGAATTTCCGCATTGAGAACCACGCGCTGTTCATCTGCCTCAGCTCCGGCGAGACAATCCGAGTCACCAAGACAAAGCTGAAGCCGCCTCATCTGACGCCCGACGCGGTGTCTCCCGCTGCGGTGACATCGACAATACAAAGCCTTATGTTTCGACTCTGGTTCCTTCGTTGAAAACAAGAGAAGATATTTTTTACTCTTATCTTCTCATCTTTCAGATCTGCCTTGCAGTAAAGGAAAGGTCCTTGTTTTGTTCATCGCCAAAAAAAAAAAAAGGTGGTAGTTGATCCACATTTGCTCCCCCATCAGACGTATTGATATTCCTCTGGTCCTACAAGGGAAAATTACAGTCCACCTCCCTTTAATCTTGAAGTGCTTGAGTCAAAGCCTAGAAGTTTCATAGTTCTAACTTTGACCCCCATCAAACAATATTTCATCGTTTCTAGATTCGATGGCCAACGGAAGCGCGAAGGCGTACAAACGTGCCGACAAAGTAAAGAGGATTCGCCTTCAATCTCTACTAGGCGAATTCGAGTCTTTACGGATGAAATCCTCAGAATCTATTTCTAAGTATTATGGTCGAATCATGACGGTTGCAAACCAGATGAGAAGAAATGGAGAAGCTCTCACAGATAACGAGAGTTATAGAAAAGATCTTACGATCGTTGGATCCAAGATTCAACTTCATTGTTGTTACGCTGGAAGAACTTAAAGACGTAACAACCATGTCCATCAAAGAACTCATGGGTTCGCTGCAAGCCCACAAACAGAAGTTGCACAGATATAATGATAGAGCTCCGAAGCAAGCTCTTCAGACAAAGCTGTCCCTAAATGAGGATAGGAACGAGCAAGCGGGGACATCTCAGAAAGGACGAAGCTATGGTTCTCATGGAAAATTAATTTGTTTCCTTGTTCCCTATCACGTATTTGATAACATTATCTTGAAAACTACTTTCAAAATCCTATAAATAATGAGTACAGACTTACCATTTTGGTTTAGGCGGAATGGGTGCCTACAACCTTCCCATCCCATAACGGTGCGCATCCCGGTGGTCCAGATTTTATAGACAGAAAGAGGAGAGAGAGAGAGAGAGAGAGAAATATGGGCCATCCAATATTTTTGGATGGCTGGAATGCGTGCTTGGGCACCGCCATGTGGTGCCCACAGGCACCCAGAAAATTCTCTGAGGTATGGACACTGTTTACTTTTCTAATGTAGCAAACCTCACCAGTTTCGTTTCCCGAGAATGTAGATGCAATATTTAAACCTTGCCTCTTTGTCAAATAACAGGTAGAGAATATAGAAGTTTTCAAAGGCAGTGACAATTTACAAAGGAACAGGTCATGAGATTAATCCATTAAGAAATAAAGAAAAAACATCTTACTAAATAGAGACACTTTGATGAATGGAGCGACTTAGAAAGAAAGAACTTTTGACATGCTTTATGGAACTAATCATGTCAGTATCGAGGACTCTCGATTTGTTCAGGGGATCCTCTTCCACCACGACGTAGCCCATTTGGTGAAGTAGTCCCAAGTTAATTTACTGAAACTTTGATACATGAAAACTTATCAAGATCAAGGTGAAAAAAATGCAAGCACACAACTATTAACTTTCACTCGGGCAATCTTACAAACATTTCTTGCAGGAATGCAAGAAAAAACAAGCCCGTCATTGCAGATGTGTATCTCTAATAAAACAAATGTTAAAATGCAAATAGAGGGGATGTGATGTGATACGAAGGACTTCCGGCAATTATAAACGAACTTGCATTTGATAGCTTATTCATCACCTGCAGTCATGACCGTTGTTGTTGAGGACGTCAAGTAGAGTTGGGGGAGGCTATGATTTTGTTGGAATCGTAAGCAACCAGTTGGTTGGCTTCTTTTGGTAATGCAAGGATTATTTTGATAGACGGGTTGTCCATGTTCGTGTGTTGGAAAGGAGCGGCACATACGTATGGTTCCAGAGAAAGAACGCAGCAATTCGAGGGATGTGTCGGCTGAAGGGGTTTTGTTATTTGGAGGAGAGGGATCAATGACTCAATGTGAGAGGCAGGGAATTACTTTGGATTAGCCGGGGCAAATTTGGAAAGGAGAAAGTGGAAATCACCTTCGTGCTTTTAAAAGTAGCATTGATAGTTAGTTAGGTAATAGACCCCACTGATTAAAATTTTAGCTCCACCTCATTGCAGAATCAAGTCGTTCGAACAAAACATGAAGTCAAAAGTCAAGTACATTCAATGTAGATCAACTTCTAGACTATGAGATGAAGAATTTCAAGAGTTCACTTGTTTATTCACCATATTAAGAGGGATGTGTTAAGTACAACATTTGTATAGCTACCATGTGAAAGAGGAAAGCCACAAGAACTGTATGTTTAGTAAGGGTGGTGTGTTTGAGATCTAGTCTACGTGTACCATTGTGTTTGGAGCAATTGAGTTCTAGCTTGTATACAGAGCAATTGAGTTGTAGTTTGCGGGTATCAGCTGATGGGAAATAATTAATTCACCCCAAAAACTCTATTCTATAAATCTTTCAACGCACACAATTGCATGCACACACATATTAATTGGTGGGGGAGACCCCCAGGGGTACCCTGTACTCTAGGTTGGTCCATTATCCTAAGTAACCGCATGAATTTTACGTTTTCTTGAATTAAGACCTCGGAGAATCCAATTGATTTTGCGTAATGGGATGGAGCTAGATTGAAATAGGAAGCATGTTGCTCCGCATGATGTACAGAGAGGCAGAGTTAACTACTTCCATAAAAGTAGCCAACAATGATACATGTACACCAAACGTGTCCAACATATTGCTCCAACACACTCACTTGGAGTGTGGAGCCCACACACATTTCACACCCCATGTGAGTGTGTTGGAGCCATGTTCGAGCTGATTGTTGTACATTTATCATTTTTCTTTAATCCTTTGATACCGGGCCCTCCAAAAAATGTGGGGTGAAGGGTGTTGGGGCACTGCCACCACTGAAAAGTTTTTCCACTTAATATCTCTAACATTTTCCATAATGGTGGCTCTAAATAACACAAGAACATCTGGAAAAAAAAACATGGGAAAAGGTTGAATCACTTCTTAACACACAAATAGGTATCCCATCGTAATCCTGGGATCCCAAAAAAGCTGGTGTTCTCAAGTGCTGGGAAATTTTAAGGTCAATTTTGATGGGGCAATCTTCAAAGACTGGATCTTTTGGGGTGCGGACCGGTGGTGCTTAACAAGGCAAGACATTTCAATGCTGCTCTATCCGAGAAGAAAGTAGAGCGAGTAGGTCAGCAACATTTCCATATCAAACTTTGGCAGCTAGGGAAGCAACCAGATTTGCTACAAGCGTTGGGTGTAATGGAATCATCCTAGAATGGGACTTGGTAGATATTATAGGAGCTATCACTAAGCCAATAAATGCTTTGGCTCTTTACACGTTATGTTGTGAGACATAAGGAATACGGATAGAAACATCCTCTTTTAGAAGAGCTAAGCACAGTCTTGTTCGTGCCACAGGCAAAGTGGTAATATTATTACATGTACTATAAAATATAAATGAGTTTAGGCTGTTCAGGAATTTACCATGTATGTGAAGCTATGAAACCGCTTATGGCTTTTACTTGGGTTGTTTACATTGGATTGATTTGTGGGTTGACTTTTTGGGGATAGTTGTTCAATTTTTTGGGTTAGGTGTTCAAATATTTATACATAGGGTGTTCAAATATTTTTAAGTTGGGTATTCAAAAAGGCCTAAACTAAAATAAAATTAAAAATATTACATGTATTCGAAACAAATTTTTTTTTTTAGGGTGTTCAAGTGACCACCCATTTGATAGTGTGGAGCCGCCTCTGGTAATACACTATTTAGCCAAAAATGCCTGTTATGTTTATGATATTGTTGTATGGTTGGGTGCGGCACCAAGTTTCGTAATTCCCGTCCTAATTTTCCTTCAAATTAATAAACTACCGCATTTCATTTTAAAATGAGTTTATTGCTCCTCTCCCCAGTGGCAGCCACAAATTAATATATAGTCCAAGCATAAGATGAGAAAGTAGGGTTCTCCCTTCCTAAAGCCCTGAGAATTATACATCTAGCTACCAAGACAACCATGGTTGAGGAACATACGCAAGACAATCAAAGCTATCCAAAGCTTAGGAAAATTATACCAACGAAGAACTTCTAATACACAAATAGGTATCCCATGGTAATCCTAGGATCCCAAAAGAGATGGTGTCCTCCAGTGCCCGGAATTTTTAAGGTCAATTTTGATGGGGCAATCTTCAAAGAGGCTGGATATTTCGGGGTGTGGAGCGGTGGTGCTTGACGAGGCAAGACATTTCAATGCTGCTCTACCCAAGAAGAAAGTAGAGCGACTGGGTCAGCAACATTTTCAGAAACTTCGGCAGCTTGGGAAGCAACCAGATTTGCTACAAGCGCCTGGGTGTAATGGAATCATCCTAGAATGGGAATTGGCAGATATTATAGGAGCTATCACTAAGCCAATAAATGCTTTGGCTCTTTACAGGTTATGTTGTGAGACATAAGAAACAATAATGATACATACACACACTTTCAACCACACACAACCACACACACTCTCACATGTGGTGGGGCCCACCCCATGTGGGACCCACAGTGGGCCCCACCACATGTGAGAGTGTGTGTGGTTGTGTGTGCGGATAGAAACATCCGCTTTTAAAAGAGCTGAGTACACTCTTGTTCCTTGCACAGGAAACGTGGTAGTACACTATTTAGTCCAAAACTGCCTGTTATGTTTCTGTAGAGGGTAGAATTCTGGAATCCGTATGGTGCCTCTAATCCTGCAAGACAGAGAACCATTAGAGTACCTTTGCCCTTCGTGGCAAAGGCCCTCCGATGCTTAAGTTAGTATCACGTTCTAGGAGGAAACCGAAAATCACGCAAAACATGTAAATACGAATTACAGCGTACCTTTCTTCATGGGTATCGTACCTTATTTATAGATGCAGGGTGCTGGTTGTCCAAGGATCCTATTCTCATTAGGAATCCTTTCCTATACTGGTCTCCTTTATGTAATAGCATTCCTTTCCATATAGGACTCATTCCTATATGCTTGTGTACTCCGAATTTCAATAGGATTCTACATTCCTAATCTGATATGGAATGATCACGTCATTCCCTTAAACCGCGGGATACGCCTCTTATCACGTAAGAGAGTATTCTAGACTATTCCAGAACGTTTTGCCGTTCTGTTAGCCCAATAGCGGTATAGCCGTGCTGCCACGTAGGACGGCTATACTGTTGTTGGCCTGTAGACCCTGGGGCCGAGCTATTCGTAGCTCGGTCCTGACCCTGCACCCTATCGTGGTGTCATGGTCGACTACATACTGCGCGCCCGGCCCTACTCGTGGCCTCTCTAGCTCGGCTCCCCTGTAGGGCATATCCACGTTGTATGGCCGAGCTAGGGCACCTAAGAGGGAGTACGGGTTTTACCCACTCCAGTTTCTGATATTATTGTATGGTTGGATGCAGCACCAAGTTTTGTAATTCCTATCCTAATTTTCCTTCAAATTAATAAACTACTGCATTTCATTTTAAAATGAGTTTATTTCTACACTGCTCAGTTTATTTCTACACCCGCCCTTTTGCATAGCGAAAAATTATAATTAACGAATTAAGTTACAAAGTATATATGTCATCCCTTTAGAGAAAAGGATGCAAATGTACACATTGTTACATCAACTTCCAGAATTATATTTGCCTTTACTAAAGGAATGATTGAATTTTCATTGTGGGCAATAAACTATCGGGAGGAACTCACCTCCATAATTCCACATCTCAAAATTCCTCCAAATTTGAGCTTGCAAGTCCCATAAGCATTCCAAAAAATAGTGATTACAACCGCACAAATCATAGAGAGAAAAGACTCCTAACAAAGTAGCCATTTTGATTAGATATGAATTAAAAACTAACTACTCATGATCATATTTTGTTCGACGGTTGTAGAGACCCCAATTTTTATTATTTGTAATTCCTAAGCTGGAGCCTGGTTGTGCCCCCAGTGATGAAAATTATAGCGACACCAAGATGAGATCTTTTTATTGATGAATGCTTCAGTAATTTGGAGTACTTCTCAAATCCTAAAAAAATCCATTAAGCCCATCCCAAGTCTGCCAAGTCCAAAAATCCCTTTTGAAACACAAATAAACCCAATAAATATTTCCAAGACCAATATACAAACGAAAGCCCACAAAAGGCCGAGGAAGCCCAAACAAAAACCCAAGTTAATTCAAGCCCAAAACCAAAACCATCGATGCGAGCATTGAAGTTAGTGGTCGCTATGTCTGACTTTAAAAACATCACCATGTTTAACTTTTAGAACATGGCTGCAACCACTATTAAATATTTCATCCGCCACTTTTTAACCCAAAAAACAAAAATCAGCTGTTCCAGGTAAAGTATGGGTTTGGCGTGGTGCCTTCAACGGCTTCCCATCCAATTTGGTTGAGAATTGAAGGCTGGAAGTGCCTGGAACCTTCTCCCATGCCTACATGAAGGACCCTAACTCCTTTTTTCTAAGCCTTGTTCTTACGACCTAAACCTAAACCTAGTTCTTCTGTTGTTGCTTACAAACCCAAAATCTACTTCCCAAATTAGCCTACAAAAATCCCAAATATATTAGTCTTAATCCATTTTGTCATAGTTTAAATTAACCCAACACCTTGCCCTCAATCCCAGTTTTAGAAGCATTAATCACAGAAAAGTGCTTTTCACGGCGAGTTATATATTCGCCAAGTTTGTGTTTTTGAGGGGAAAATCCTGGCGATTTTCAAAAGAGTTCTGTCTTCTCCTATTTTACAATTTTGGTAACTATTACATCTCTCTAAATAGCGTCATGGATAATTAATTGATTTCCTTGTTCCCTATCATGTATTTGACAAAATCATCTTAAAAACTATTTTCAAAATCCTATAAATAATGAGTAGAGACTTACCAATTTGGATAGGAAGGATGGGGGCTACAACGTTCCCATCCCGTAATATAGTTCCTGAACCAAGATAATCTCTAAAAATGATAAACTGTTATCGAGAATGATTTTACATTAAATTCGGTTACTTGGTTAACATTAAAATCAATTGTTGACTCTAATGTATGCATGTTCTATTAAGTTAAAAGTTCCTCACAAAGGTCATGGGTGCCTACAATAGTAAATATGATTTTAAACTTAAACTACATATTTATTAATATACCATTTTAATTTGTTTCTACATATATCAATGTCCCAAAAATAATTTTTTTAATTACTTTTTTCCAAAATAATTTTTAACATTGTGAAATCAACAATTTAGATCAATGTTTTGAGACCCATTGTGATTTACAAAATCAAGTTCAAAATGGTCTCCAAACAAGTATAGGGTCTTGAGGTGATCCGCTCCATAATTTTTCGGAGATAGAGGGCAACGAATTCATGTTGAAAAATTCTTTCCCAAGGAATAGGGTCTAACAAGCAAATAGAATAACGGTTTTTTTTCTCTCTCTCTCTTTCCCCCACAATTATAAATCTTACCAGCTGATTCTTATGGTCAAAAACCACAATCCAAACTCCCCATGAAATGAGGCTCTGTCTTTTTTCTTTTGTTGCCAAATCCAGTATCAGGTATAGGTGTTTAATCTTCTATATGTACATTGCAATTTCTAGCATGAAGGAGTGATTAATCTCCCATCAATCATTTGGTGTTTGTTTCCATAATAATTTAGGTACTAAGCTCTGGTATCGCACCAAGAAATGAAGCTTGGAAATCATCGGCAGGGCTTGTCTTATTTCCTTAGGTAAGTAAAAAATCATTTCGCAAGTGAAAAATGAAATCGAACTACTCCCGCTGTCCCAAATTGTTGGTCCTGTTCGGAGTTCAATACAATTTTTAAACTCGTCTTATCTTTTAATCTACAACATTTGTAGAGAATTAAAAACTTTGTATTATAGAACTAATTGAGATCTATCTTCGACATAAATTACGTTATAGATTAAAAGATATGAACAGTTTTAAAAATTGCATTGAAATCAAAACAGGACCAACATTTCGGGACGAAGGGAGTATTTCATTTGATTAATGTGCTTAAAAATGAAGTGCGGATTGCTGAATTCGAATAATTAATTATATCTTCTCCTTTTCGTATATCTGATTCTAGGCTTTGATTCACAATTGCCTTTCGTCCCCTTGTTCTCTGCAAAAAAATGGCATATTTTTTTCGGCAATTAATGGACAGAATTAGCCACATTGGAAGCTAGATCATCCAATACTCTGTTGATGTCATACTTGTTTCTAGAAGAATCATACAGCTTTATCGAGAACATCAGAAATTTTTGTGTATCATAAGCATTGGTCTAATATATTATGGGATGACTACGGAAAAGTTGGTGAAAAAGCCCTCCATAGCATTCCAAAAAAGCACAGGTGGCATCGATTGCCGGTGAAGCGTGATATAGATGACCAATCTAAGGAAAAAGCAAAAAGCCCCACGCGCATACGTACATTTATCTACATAGATAAATATACAGATAGATAGAAATATAGAGGGGTGCATGTATAAAAGGGGAGATTCAGTTTCTCATTTAGCCTCCACTTGTCTCCCTCCTCTTTTTTTCTTGACATATAAAAGTAGTATTTTCATTAGTACCAAAAGGTTAATGCTTTTCCTTTTTCTAAGTTACATGCAATAAAGCTAATCAGTGGTTGATAGCAGTATATCTCTCATTTTTGCAGCCGGTTCGAGGTTTTAACGAAAGGGCATACCGAGAATTGTCTCTTTCGGATAGTGACCAAATACTGAAACCCGTCCGTTACCTGCTAAACAAAGTGGTTTGGGCCCTCATGTGGATGGTGTAGTTGGGAATGTTTGAAAATATCGGTACCATGAAGTTCATCATCCTTTTGCTTTCCCATGTGGCAGTTCTTACTTATGCCTACATCGACACTGTGAAGATTGCCTTTCCTATTTGATATTCTTCCTCAAGGAAAATTATTGATTTCCTAATGCGAAGTCCTGTAAATGGAGTAGTTTTTTGTTGTTAGTCTTCCACTCTTTTTTGCAATGTCTATATCTATTTTTGCATGTATCTGACTGAGTGAGAGAGCACCTAAAAAACATAACATCCAACAACTTTGAGGGCTACCACATCTCTGGTGATGTCACTATTTGTTTATGTAGACTGAATGCCCTGTTGTAATAAATTGGTTTTGTGGAAGATTGCTTTGTGTTTCTGACACGAACAGGTTCTAAGGAAGGTTTTAGGTTGGTTGTGGGGAAGGTTTTGTAATGCTGAGTCAGAACTAAAATCAGAAATGATTTTAAATTGATGTGAATTTGACCCGACAAATAATAAAAGATTGTCACATTATGCTTAGTAGAAACGCCATATTTGCCATATGTTCATCCATTAGTTAGGTAATAGACCCAACTGGTTAAAATTCTAGCTAGCACTACATAAATACAGAATCAAGCCGTTCAAACAAAACATGAAGTCGATTAAAATTCAAGTACATTTATTGTAGACCATCTTCTAGACTATGAGATGAAGAGTTTCAAGATTTCACTTGTTTATTCACCATATTAAGAGGGATGTGTTAAGTCTAACATTTGTATATCTGCCATGTGAAAGAGGAAAGCCAAAACCACTATACATTTAAGGGTGATGTGTTTGAAATCTAGTCTACGGG
The DNA here is from genome assembly GCA_036023075.1 of Gaultheria prostrata. NCBI lineage: Eukaryota > Viridiplantae > Streptophyta > Magnoliopsida > Ericales > Ericaceae > Gaultheria > Gaultheria prostrata. The sequence goes on from JAXBDA010001290.1 coordinate 13,057, forward strand.
TACCATTGTGTTCGGAGCAATTGAGTTTTAGTTTGTATACGGAGCAATTGAGTTCTAGTTAGCGGGGGAATAAGAGAATAAGTAACTCGCACCACAAAAACTCTATATTCTAAATCTTTCAACACACATACAAACATATATCACTCTCACACAATTACATGCACACACATATTAAATGGTGGGGGAGACCCCCTTAGGGGTACCTCGTACTCTAGGTTGGTCCATTATCCCAACTCACGGTGCAAATTTTACATTTTCCTGAATAAGGACCTCAGAGAATTATTTACCAAAAAAAAGGACCTGGAGAATCCAATTGATTTTGCATAAATGATGGAGATTGAAATGGAAAGAAAGTTGCCTTGCATGATGTACGGAGGAGGAGGGATAGAGTTAACTACTTTCATAAGTAGCTATGCCTATTAAATGATCCTTTAATGCTGGAACCTGCAAAAATGTGGGGTGAAGAAGGGTATTGGGGCACCGCCCACCACTGAATAGTTTTTCAACTTACTATTGCCTATATTTTCTATAATGATGGTTCTAAATAACACAAGATCATAAGGAAATATAAAAAACATAAGAAAATGTAGGATTACTTCTTAACACACAAATAGGTAATTTACCAAAAAAAACACACAAATAGGTATCCAATGGTAATCCTGGGGGATCCGAACAAAGATGGTGTCCTCCAATACCGGGAATTTTTAAGGTCAATTTTGATGGAGTATTCTTCAAAGAGATTGGATCCTTTGGGCCTGGAGCTACCGATGCCTTGATGTTGGGAGAACTTTGGAAGCGAGGACTCTCCTCATTTTCTTTCATTGCTCTAGCTCCCACTGGGGTTCAGGCCGTTGTCAGATATCCTCAACACATGATGTATGCCGATAAGACAACTGGTTGAGAGGAGAAAAGAATGTCCTGTTTTGTTAGGAACTCGACAACTATTTCAAAGGAGGTGGTGGGGAATTGGGGATGATATGGAAATTTCCTAGGCGGATGCAATTCGACGTTCATTTCCTTTATCATTTTGTGTATCCATCGGAATGTGGGCTTGTTTATGAGAAGTTCAAGGAGACTTCCGACTATGGACCATGGTTTTGTGCCATACCGTTCGCCTCCGCCCGCCTCCTTCAAACTGCCCGCACGCTCTGATACCAGTTGTTATGGATTCGCACGCTTTAAATCCACAGACAAACGCACACAGTCGAAGAACAAACCAAGAACAGAAATCAAACAGAACAAAGAAAGAACAAGACACAGAGATTTTACGTGGTTCCGACTTAAGCTGATTGCTTAATCGTACTCCACGGGGTGCTTGTGTGTTTCACTATGATGAAAGTATATAGAGAGTTACAAGTTGGAGTGCCCTAACTATAGCTTATATAGTTACAAGAGAAAGCCCCCACAAAAAACCCTAATTCTACTAGAAAACGCGCCTCCTCGCGTACCAGATGGTCCGGACCAACTTGACTCGGTCTGGACCAAAACTCAATTTGGTCCAGACCAACTTGAAAATGGTCCGGAGCAAAAAATCAGAACTTAAGCCTTCCTATTTTTCTCAACGACGGTCCGGACCAAATTCCCACGGTCCGGACCAAAATTGCTGAAAGTAAATATGACTTCACTTCTCAACAAGCCAGGCGGAAGATAGAGTGGCAGAATCGGACAAAAGCTCAAGAGAATTGGTGAAATGCCCTTGCTAGATGGCAATGTCATTTCTAGTGTTGCGGAGGAAAGGGAAGGGTTTCTAGTGTGTATAGGATTGAAGAAAGCTATTGCCGTGTAAAGGAGAAGAAGAATGGAGCAAGAGCTCGAGAAATTTCACGTTTTGGGGCATTTTATTGCAGCATCATCTACTGAAAGCAGATCACTGATAATCACACATTAATCGACATTTTCAAGCGAAGGAAAAAAAATCTTTTCTATTTCCAGCGAAGGCTTCATTTTGGTTGTGTAAATATGGAATAATCTACGCTTTCGGTAAAAAAAGTGAATCTAAACTCTACATTGTTTGCGTGACTCAAAAGTCCTTTTTTTTTTTTTTTAAACTAGAGCGCACATCCAATACGTTAGTTTCAAGCAGATTATCAAGTACCATGAGTTGTACTGGAGAAAAGTCCTTCGGATAAAACTCAGGAAGGAGCATCATTTTGTTCTTGTCAAACCTAGAGAATGAGTTAGATGGACTCAAACATGCCACACAAAGAAGTAACTCAACGCTCAAGTTAGGAAAATGAGCATTTAGTTCTTGAATCTGCAAATCTATGACATCGCACAATACCTTGAACTTGAATATTACATGTTCGTAGTCTCCCGAAATTCACCTCTTCTTTACCTTTTTTCAGTAAACAGATCATCCATATTAGGAATATCAATTTTGGGGTATGCACAAAATGAGGCAACATCATCAAGGAGGTACAACCACCCTCCTCATCATGCTAAATTGTCTTTTGGACACTTCAAGTAAATCCACGGTGTTCACAATACCGTTACCCCTCATTTGTAATGTTAGTGACAACTCATTTGTAATTCCCAGTTTTGTTTTCAGCCTATGAAGGCTGAATACTAAGTTAAATGTTAGCATATTATGCCCAACAAGCTAAGTGCTTTTACTTGGTAGTATTGTACGCTCTCTCTCATAAATAAATGGTATTGCATGCTATATCACATAAATAAATTTATTAAATTCTTTACACCATACTAAAATCTCAATTCAAACCTTTGAAGTAAAAAGTCATAAAATACACGCTCTTTTATTGGAACGTTGAAAAAGGATTGCCAATTGGGACGGGGAGAGTACCATTAGGGATAAGGTATTCATCAATCACACAATAGGGGGCTGGACAGGGAGAGTCTCTGTTTGAAAACATGGACGGGAATGGATGCCCAATTCTGCCAAAGAAGATCCATAAGATATGATCTTAATTTGTAGCAGATCAAGGGTGTTGGTGGGACGCACAGGTGATTGAAGCAGCCCGATTTCAAGTCGATGCCAATGCAAAGAGTCCATGTGAAACAATCGCTTTACTTCCAGAATTCTCTCTCTCTCTCTCTCTCATGTGGACTAAAAAATTGGAACATACCATAATTTAAATTAATTTGAGGGATCTTACTTCGTCTGGAGTTGTCTTTGTTTCTGACAGCAAAAAAAAGAATCGGTGTCTGATGCCTCAAGCGGATGGACTGCATTAACAGGGGCCTCTTAAAAGTGATTGGCTGTGTAATTTTATGGTATTTGAAACATGGAGCAGGAGTGGTGGCGTTTGGAGAGTAATTAACGATTTTTAAAAAGTTGTTACTGATGAGTTAATTATGCAGTTAAATGTTCTATTAAATGAGAGGTTTATCTAATCATCTGCAAGACCCTTAAATTAGGTAAATGCAAATCAGTGCCCGTGAGATATTGCTTAAGAAATTTAAAAACTTTAATTTGTACATGTACCCTTGTCGAGTTTTGAATAAAAAACGTGGGATGGATTAGAAAAATTCATCTAGGATGAATTTTAGGAGGGGAAAGAATAGAAAAGTACAACCATTAGCTACTTCGCTAATCACTACGTACTTATATGGGAGCACTTGATAGGACAAACAATGTATGTATCAACGAAGTGTAGAACATTACAAAATACATGACGCGAATTGTAAGCGAAATAGTCACTCCTAAATGTCTCCCAGTACAAATAACTGTTTAGTATCAAGAACATTTGTTGGAAAATGAAAAATAACTAGTTCCAAACTACATCAAAATTTTGCAAATCACAAATCATATGAGAATATGTGGGGGAAGAGATAACAATATCTTCCGCCAATTTTGGGGGAATTATTAAGTTTTTGGTACAAGAGGAAAGGAAGACAGACCTTTTTGATGGAGAAACCTACTTGAATTTAGGACCGTGATTGATACAGAAAATGTGAACCTTTCCAACCAAGCTCGGAAAGGGGCTCCTATGGCGTCGCCATATCGCCCCGGTGTCGCTAGCGTCCATTTGATCAAAACGTTTCACTTGACGAATGAGTCTCTAAAGCAATTGTCGATCTTTATAAACAACACGTGTTGCATGACCTTCCTTATGAAGCGTTAAGTGTGACAGGCTCATAGTTGTACCAGAACACCAGTCATTTGCTAAGATTTTCCGAACACTTGTTCAATCCCACAACCTCCCCACGGATCTTGGGAACAATGAATCACAGAAATCGCAAAAAACAAATAGTGGTGTGTAATATGAATCCCCACGGATCTTTGATCAATCCATTCATTTAATTGAGTAAACTCTTTTTTGCTAAGAAAAACTTAAAAATATTTGAGTTTTGATCAAGTTCACAATAAGTTTACGTTATTTCGGGAGGTTGTGAGTTCGACTCATACCTCCTCTCCTTTCCCTCAACCCATAAACTAGACTAGATTATGCTTTCGAATTTCAAAAGATTATGATGATTTAGGGTGAGTTGTATTAGTATTAAAATCAGATTTCACATAAATTGTGTGGAATATTGACAAAGGACGTAGTTTTGGGGGTGATTGTTATTACGGTTAAGTTATTACAGTCCAATTTTTTCGTCGGTTATTTCATCTTAACTGAGCAAGTCATATTATTTGTCCATTGGTGATTAAAATTTTTGGATAAGTTGTAAATTATAGGTGCTCTTACAGACTTTTTGGGGAAACGAACTGATCTACTTTAATCTGATCAAAATCACTTTTTGGGTGCGTATATACGACATATACCACTTGAATTACCTTGAGTTTTCAACATTTTGCGTACAAGTTCACAACATTAGTTTTGTGTTAAACTTTTGTAACTTATTGGTTTGTCTCGACAAGAGGAATCTAAAAGTAAAAAATTATAGTCAAAACAACATGTTTGGATTATTGGTCATTTGGCTTTATTAAAAAAAATAGTTTTATCATAATTTTTTACTTTTGTGATTCTTGTAGTCGAGATGAACCAATAATTCACAATAAATTAGCGCAAGAATAACAAATACAAAAACAATTTATTAAAGACAATAATCCAAGTGGATTATTTTTCCAAAACACCCCTTAATAGGCAAATCATATAAATCTTTCCTTCTAAATTGGATTGGTCTTGATTTCCTTTCATGATTCCAAGTATCCAAGGCTCCAAACCTTCTAGGAATGTAGTTCATACTTATTTTTTACTTCGGCTTTCCAAATTGCACCCCATTCCGTCCTTATTTCCTTAAAGCTCCAAATTATAGTCTACTGCATGCAAACGGCTCCAGTAATCTATAATCACAAATTAGCCCAACCAAGTCAAGTAAATATCACAAACACACGTTAAGGAGCCTCCATGTGTCTAGTATTACACTTGTCCATTTTAGAGAATATATATGATGCAGATGTATTCATAGTTACATCAATTTGCAGAATTATTATTTTTCTTTGCGTTTTACAAAACGAATGATTGAATTATAATTATGGTTGATAATTTTTCGAGAGGAACTCACCTCCATACTTCCAAATCTCAAAATTCCTCCAAACTTGAGGTTGCAAGTCTAACCATGGTTCCGAAAAAAGCGTGCCACCACATAAATGACTGACATCGCAAAGAGAAACACTCCTAACAAATACCACAGTTTTGATTAGAGATAAATTGAAAACGGACTACTCATATTTTGTTCGACAGTAAATATGATTTTTAACTGAAACTACCTAGTTATTAATATACCATTTTAATTTGTTTCTATCTCTACGTGTATCAATGTCCCAAAAAAAATATTTGTTGAACACAATAATTTGTAAAATTACAAAATGAACAATTTAGATCAATGTTTTGAGACCCATTGTGATCTACAAAATTGAGATGGAAAGGGTCTCCCAACAAAGATATGGCTTAGAGAAATCTGCTCTCTAATTTTTCGGGCAGAAACTAATTCCTGCAGATAAATTCCTTCCCATGGAATAGGGCTCTCTCTCTCTCTCTCTCTCGGTTGACTCATCCACAACTATAAATCTTGCGAGCTAATTCTCCTGTTACAAACTATAATCCAAAATCCCATGACACGAGACTCCCTCTTTTATTTTGCACCCAAATCTAGTACCAGGTATAGGTATTTTTTCTTCTGCATGTATGTTGCGCTTTCAAGCATGAATATTAATATTTCATTACTTTATGGTTGACGACATGATCATATGGTTTTTTGTAGCTGCCGCATTTTACGTACTAGGCTCTGGCATCGCACCAAGAAATGAAGCTCAATCATTCAACGGTATGACCCTGTCAAACAAAGTAAATAATGATCACTCTCTCTCTCATCTTGAATGTAATTCATAATTATAAATCTCACTAACTGATTCTCATGTCATCCATTACACATAAAGAGGGAGAGGTGGGACAAAAGTTTTGATCCATGGACCTTGGTGAAATTACTATTTGGCCCCTTCGATTTAAAAGCTTCTCATTGATGCAGCCTGCTAGGTATACTGGGCAATTGACAATAGTACCCCCATTTTATGTGGCTGTTCTTTGTTTGGCACACTATGCCTATGGCAATCTTGGTCTTTTGCAAAAATATGTTATTTTCACCTTTAGTGTACTCTCCACGTGTCAATATATGACATGTGCCGGTGCATTAACAATTTTTTTTGAAACTGACTTGGCAATAACAAATAGCTTTGCAAAATTTAGTGTCATTGGAGCACTACCATATGGTGTTTTATAGTCTTCTCACTACAACAAAAATAGGCATTCCCCGCATTTACTTCCCCGCGTTTCTTAAGAAACCCCTGGAAATAGAAAAATAGGGGTTTTCTTTTTCTTTTTCTTTCTTTTTTAATATTGAAATTAGGGCTTGTAATTGTTTGGTTGATTATGAACACATTTAGTAGTGTTTATAGTATTATACTCACACATGCATTTACGAATTCTTAATAATGGATTAAACAGTCTTAGCTGCAGCCAATAAATTGGACTCAAATATTAATTTGAATGTGTTTATGGATGAATGCAGTAGAATCAATAATGAATTGAAATGGGGGAAAAAGATATGCATGTGAGGGATTAAGAAATGGAAAAATAACCCCCATTACATCTGCATTCCAATAGTTTGGCCGATTCTTATGTATGCCATGTCAAACATGGGAAACGTGGGTTATGTTTGATTGAAAAGCCTTTTTTTTTTTTAAGAATTCATCCACGTTCTCTATATTTGCACTAGCAATCATGTCAGGCTGCATCGATGTCCTCCGGAAATCCCTTCATATGCGGTGAAAATGATGCTTTGCTCTATTGGTGCCAAGATTTTCCATAACAGAATCAGCATTGCCGGATATTAGAAAATCATTTGCTATCACATAGTGATTTCTTATTGATGGTAGAATCTCGATCCAAGAAGAACCTTATCATTTTGGTTCTTGTATACCTGGATTTTGACTTGATATTTCAGCTGTTTGTTGGATGCCATGACTTTTTAACTGCAAAAATTACTTTAGGAACAAACTCTGTAGATATATCTTGAAACTTTCCGTCTAACTCATCCGCACCAATTTCAATGTCCATCTTGTTTTACAAACCTTATCTTTTATGTTCGTTTGGTATATTGCAGGATGTCTAGGTGTTCCACCTCTCTATTTGAGATTTCACACTAGATCTATTTGAGGTAAAATAGTTGTTTTTGGTTATTTTGTTATTTCTGTTTAATTTGCATAATATTGTTTGGTAAACATGTGGAATTGATTGTTTAGAAGTACTTTCTCTTGCACTTGTTTGAATTTCTATTGTTGAGGCATTATATAGAAGAACTACCTTAGCTCTGTTTCTATCTAATGTTTGCGTTTTTACCAAGTTTTCTCAATTGTTCCTCAAATTGTGAAATCTCATAGGCAACACTAGACACTTGCTTAACTGAAAACGCAAAGAATCCAAAAGGTGCAAACTATCGAACCATAAGTGATTGGATTGTACGACACCGACAATGAGCTTAATTAGGGGCTGCCCCTGTGGTCTTGTCTTGACTATATTCCTGGAAGAAAATGTCTTATACCTCTAATCTGTATTTCTCCCTCGTTTGACAAGCCATACGTGGCCATATATATTTTTTTTTTTTGCTCGGCAAAAGAATTATATATTAATCATTGGAAACAAATTACAATGATTAAACGGATCCAAAGCAAGAAGGTATCGCAACGGAGAACGGGCAATCCAACAAAGAAGGCCCCGCAACCCCAGATTGACACAAACCAGCAAGGACCGAAGGGAAAATAACAAAGGGAAGATAACAAAGGGAAAAAGGATAGCAAGAAGCCAACCAAATAAACCCAAAACAAAACCAAAAAGCCCACCTCCTACTACAAAAAACACATAAGCAGGAACCACACCTCTCTGACCGCACATTTCCAGAACTGAAAACTAAAACTTCGAAGACATGAATCAACTAAAGAAGACCCCTCACTAAACCCAAAGCTTGACAATTGCAGAAGCAGGGCAAAACCTCCCTAAGAGCAGCCGCCTTCCTAAATATCCACAAACAGCACAAATATAACCACTTGATCATCGAACACAAACTTCAGAAGCAACCATTGAACTCATAGAGCACCATCACACTTCGAACTTGACCACTTGATCATCAAAGGAAGATGTATCTTCAAGGTAAATCAGTCGGAAAATGAACTTTGAAATGAACTTTCAGAACCTCATCAACTTCCAAGAAATAGACATCTCAGTGAAACCTTTTTGAAAAAAGAATACTACTGCATGGAATGAATCTTGACCTCCATGATCCAAAACAAAAGCATCATCAAAGGAAATAATAAAGCGATCATATGATGCTTTGAACAGATCCCCCACATAGCAATTCTGAAGTGCTTCTTTTGAAATCATCCACTGAAACTTCTCTTGAAACCATCACCGCCCATTTTTATTTTTTTATCTTGAAATTCCTCCAGAAACTCAACTTTGATACTTGTAGCATTATTATATCCGCCCACCTCACTCTTACCAAATTGCTTACAAAACTCCTTATGACCTATTTTGGGCCAATCTTTTTATTACTTCTTCATCATTTTCATGGTGAATAACTCCCAACCTCTTGCTGATATTTACGGCATTTTCAAACCCTTTGATTATAACATCGTTCCTTCTCATGATATCCTCTGAGTTGATCGAGTCAGACTGTTCACTAGATTCAGCTCTCTGTTGTAGAACCAGATTATCCTTACGGCCCCCAAAAACTGTATTACCTTCTTCAAGAGAGTCACATAATTCTCTCAACTCTCTTCTTTTCTTGAATCTTTTTTCCTTTACTGTCATTGGTTGGGGTTCAAACGAGTCCTCTACAACTGTATTCTGGCTTGGCCCATCCATTTCTAGCCCAATTAAATGATCTAGGAATTTATTAGACTTTGGTGACCCAGTAACATCTCCTTCCTCTTTTTGCTCATTAATCTCGATATCTGTATTCTCAACTACATATGACCCTTTATCTTCTTCCATTATGGCCTCCAAAGTGTTGACTGCCGCCCTTGGAACTTTCACCAATCTTGGGCAGTCATCAAGAATTAAAGGAATGGTTGATACACTTACCTCTTTATCTGCCATCTTATTAGCTGACTGGATATCCAACTCAGCATTCAAGAGTAGGCCTCTGTCTCTGTCATCAACCAAGTCATCCTCTGCTTTGCGAGTGTCAGGGTTGGACATTGAACAGGCCCCTTTCACCGGTACATGATTTCTTACCGAATCTCTAATGGAATTCTCATTGAACGGATCATCGCATTCCTCCTCCCAAATCTTGACTCTATAATTTCTTCCACTTACAGTAAGATTGATCCAATCATCAATTTTCTGCAGGTTCTCAGTAGCTATCATCATTCTCCCCACGTCGTAAGATTCCCCTTTCAGGGTTTCCATATCAAGAGCGATGAAGTTACCCCAGATTTCTCCTATTCTTTTAAAAGTTAACTGGCACCACGCTTGAAGAGGGATACCTCTACATTTAAGCCAGACTAATCTGGAAGTACCAGCAGCCTCACCACTCCAAGGTTTTATTACTTTGAACCATCCCACCACGACTGGATTAGCAAGAGCCGCAGCTCTTTCCTCCTTGGTTTGGAAAGTAATGATCAGGTCAAGACCCCCCAAAGATTTGACTGAGACCTCTCTGAAACCGCATTCAGACAAAGCCTGTTGAACCAACTCTGGGGTTGTTATCGCTGATAGTTTAGCCACCACACTTCTCGACAACCATTCCGATGCAGTACGTTGAACATTCAGCGTGAGTTTAGTCTCAACATCTTTGATTATCTTACTTTGTACACCAAAACTTTGCTCCCCGTTGTGATGAATAAGGGCTTCTACGAATGACCTCTTCTGTTGGCTCTTTACTGCTCCAGACCTTCCAAATCCTCCATAAGACGTAGGGTATTGGGAAGTCGATATACGGTTGTCCATCTTATCATAGCTTGCTCTTTCCACGATCAAGTTCCTTTTTCCGATCCAAAAACCATTCAATTTGGCAATGGCGTAATCAGCGTTGGTTTTGCTACCAAATCTAACAAAGCCGAACCTACTTCCAGTTCTTCTGCTCCTTCTGTTTGGCAAGTAGGAATCCACCACGTATCCAAAATTCGTGAAAAATTTCCTGAACCAGGGTATCCCAACCCCATTTGGGAGATTATCGACATACAGCGTGAAAATACCTCCCTTCGATTTGAAATTGGATCTCCTTTCATCCATGGACCACTCGAACTCTCACCCCATTGTCTCGCTCTTGCTCTCCCTCTCTCCATTTCTGAGCCTGCGCCTATAGCTTATTACGTGGCCGTATATTGCCACATCTAATCATGATAATATTCACTAATGTGTGGCCGTATATTGCCATACATCTAATCATGATAGTGAATATTACGTAAGTCTGTTGACTTGTGTGTCTTCATATATCCCTTTTGGTTTTACTTTGACAAGATTTCTTTCAGTTGGACGCATCGGAATGGAGCATGCAATTGATGTACTTTTCATCTTTCTTGAGTTCATCATTAAGCTTCATTATCTCTCCTTTTGTTTTAGGCGGTTGGGTGGGGGATGTATTCTAGGATTTGAATCATGAGTGGGGATGTTTCTAAACATATAGACTTCTGCTTTAGGGAATTATTATCTGCACACATCGTGTGGTGCACCTCAGAAAATCTGCACACATCATCTGACTCATTTTTATTCTTAAACTGGGCATACATTGCTTCTTTTTTGTTTTTCATTTTCTTCAGGTCAAAAGAGTAGATCCAGGAAAGAAGAAGGGAGATTCTACTGATCAACTTTCGTGAAAATCACAAAGGAATGAAGAAGAAGGTAGTACACCCCAGGGAGTGACCCGAGCTTTGCAGCGCTCCGCATCACCTACCGAACAAGCTGACCCAATGATGATCATGCATATGAACTGCATATGGGTGAGAAATAATATTATGTGGTTTTTTCTTGTTAGTTTTCTTTAAAAAGATCATGCATATGAACTGCATACTGTTTGAGAACATTTTAGCTTATATTAGTTCCTAGAAGAACAATAATGGTTAGTTACATGTCCTCCATTTTAGCTCAGGTAGGTTTATGAGTTTATCGAAACTACTCAAGTCTATTCCACCTAATTCACTCACTACTCAAGTCCATTCCACCTAATTCACTCATCTAGGGACTAGGACTACCACTCTTACACTTTAAAGGGTATGAAGTGAAAAGATGACCAGAGAGAGGAGGAAGGGAAAGGAAAGGACATAAAGTATTGGGTGTCTTGCTAGTGGACGGCCGGATTGGTTCCCAAGATTAGTCGGCCCATTGAGCCGAGTACCAAGTTCTACCAAGTTATAGGGAAAAAAGCATAGGGAACATTTTGAAATCACTCTTTAATAGGATACATTAGTTTGTACTCTCAAATGAAATTCCAAACGATTGCTTGCTTTTCAAAACTCTACCTATCCATATTCCTTGCTTGTCTTCTGCCATTGATTGCTCCTCCTCTGTTGATGAGTTATTTCCTATCAAACCCTTCGATTTGGACATACTGCCGCCTGCGTTTGAAGTCAACTTCGTTGCAGAATTTTGCATGGAAAAAATCTGATTGTTGCACTCCCCAAAGAATTTTTCACTTTTCACTAGGGGTGCACATACCTCGGGCCGGGCCGGGTTCAGGCCGAGCTTATACTAGATACTAACGAGACTTGTGCATGCCCAAGCCCAGCCCATTAAGAATCGGGCTTCATTTTATATTCCGAAACTCAGTCCAATTAAAGTTTTATTTCCCATACCCGCCCATTTATTTTTCTAAAGCGTGAAATCACAAACATAAATAAATCAACTACAACGATCACAAATTAGAATTCACAACCGGAAATACTTAAAATTTTATGTTCTCGCAATACTATTAAAAACAAACCCAAACATTATAGTTTTGATAGTTAAATTGTCTCTCAAAAGGCAATAAAAATGTTCAAAAAGTGGAACTCTCCAACATTCATAAAGCTTGACATGCAAAAAAATTCTTCCGGTCTCTCCCTTGTTTTCTACAGGAGTACGGGTATATGTGTATATACTCTATTACAAAAAATAATATTATATTCAGGCCAGGCCGGGCTCGGGCTGGGCCTTGAGGATTTTCTCAAACCCATCCCATTAAGTAATCGGGCTTAAAATATCAACCCGGCCCAATCCTATAGGCCTAAATTTGTATCCCAAACCCTAAAATAATCGGGCTGGGTTGGGCGGGCTACCGGGCGGGTGTGCACCCCTACTTTTCACTCAATGTTCATTTCTTCACCTTTTCTTGCTTTGCTGCAGAAATTTTGAGACATTCTTTTTCGGAAATGGGAGTGGGGTTATATACAACCGTACATTAACAGTAAACTCAAAGGAGCCATTCAACTAAATTGCAGTATAATATGTTTTTTTTTTCTTTCCTTCATATTTTTCGTTTTGGGATAAAACTTCATAGTATAGTTTGTTCAAGGCACGTGTGCTGCCTTCTACTTTTGTCTTTCATGTTTTGCAGAATCCATCTTTTTTATGAAATCGTGCACTATGTGATGATGTGTTTCAAATTTGTATTGCAGTTGTCTTTATCTGCTTCAAAGTTACTTGATCGTGATATCATCTCCAAGGTAAGCTTTTTTTGTATGATGTAAGTCTAAAATTTATCTTCTTCTATATTGTGTCATGTAGACACTCGGCGTGACCCTTATTATACTAAAGGATGCTTTTGGAAAACTTGCAATTTTTATACTTCGACTTTCTGAAGAAGACTTATAATTGGGGAGAATACAAAATATAAAGATGGACCAGCAATTTGGATAAAGAAATTAGTTTCTTTTGTGCTTATAATCTCATTCTAGGATTATACTTTTTAGACCCGGGCCACTTCTATTTATCTTATCAAACAGGCACATGTTTGAGGCTGATATTATTTGCCCGTCTTAATGCGTGTCAAATGTCTAGGCTTCATTGGTTGCTGCATTAACTACAAATCTGCTTCCTTTTCATGTGTCTAGTGTTTAATATGGTGGGGACAATTCCTAAAATCTGATGAGAACTCCTAAAATATGTTTGTGCGGTTGCAGAAAATTGAGCGACAAAAACTGGAGAAGCTTGCCTGCTAGGTATGAAAAATTCATCCTGATAAAAATCCTAACGAGCCTCAAGCTGCAGAAAGATTTCAGGCAAGTCAACTATTTCCTATTGATCTTTCATTCATTTTCATTGCTGATGGACTAAATGAGTTTGCTAAACAAGTTTGAAACCACTATGGTTTGGGTGAAATACTTGGTTAATTGCATTGTTGCTTCCAAGTTTCAAGCACATGTTGCTATTATGAGCTGCAACTTAGTAACCCTGCATCTGGAATTCTAGATAGAAGTTTTCACATGGAAAAACTTGGCTGCATCAATAGGTCTGCCAGCTTGATAAAAGAATACACTCTTGCTTTGGCTTTTGGTAGACAACGCATGGCATAAACTTAGGGTACATGTTCATGGATGATAGGAGAAAGATTCACTTACTATTCGTTTGCCAACAGATCAAGTCTTCACTTTATTCGTTTGCTAACAGATCAAGTCAGGTTTTCGGCCCAAATTGGAAAAAAACAAGTTTATTTCCTCCACTAAGATTAATATTATATTATATCATACCACTTGTTAATTGGATTTGTTTACTCTTCCCCCGGATACAACTCTTGCTCAGCAATTAAATATTTACAGCAATTAAATATTTTTCTTCCAGCCAAACTCATTGATTCAAATAACTATCAAAACTATGGAGCAATGCAGTACCCTATTTCAACTACCATTCTTCACTTGTCCAATGCATTTTGAGATACTCTGTAATATTGTTATCATTTTTACATCTGACTTTGGTTTTTTCCACTTGGTAAACAGTGCATAAGTGCAATTTTATGGTGCATTTGCTAGTTGCAACGTATGTTATTAGTTGTCTTCATTTTAAGTTTCCTCTTCATTTCAGTCAATCTCAAAAAGAAAAGAAAAGTGCATAAAGGATCTAATTGAGCTTCTTAATTCAAAGTAATTGTTGACAATCAAAGGTATGCATAAAATTTTAGACCTTTTGAACTTCTTAATACACGTGATGTACTCTAAATTTGATTGTGATGTTTGATTTCAGGTTTATCCACATTGAAGATCTCCGTACCAACTAGGTGGTGCTTGATGTAGAGTTTTTATGTTCGTATCGTATGTTTGTTGGCTTCATTTTGGAAGGATTACACAATGGGTAATGGCTTTTGAGAGTTGTTTATGAGTTGATGTAGTGGATATATTTGGAGATATATTTATGTTATGTGGTTCATGTTCGACTCTGTTAGCCCAAAGGTTTTATAAAATACCTCATTCATTTTGATGATAACAAAACTGATTTTATTAAATGAAAAATATAATTAAAATGATATTTGACACTCATTAGATTAATTATTTATTTTGTAGGATTTGGTTGAGGTACACAAAGAGAGATACTACACCAAATTCCTATCTCCAATAGTCAAGATTTCAATTAAAGGGATAGAGATTAAGGACAAATCTTCTCCATAGTTTTGATTGGTTACAAGTGTTCTTTATGGGAAGTGCATATTAATCAAGGAGGATGGAAGATCAATGGTGGGTTTATTATTTCTAACGGCTACTTGGTCAATTAAGAAAGTGGACGGCTACTTGGTTAATTAAGAAAGTGGAAATTGATTTGCACATTCAAATGGTTTCAAAGTACAAGGAAAGTTGGAAAATTGAAAGGCATTCACTGCCTTGCCTATAGGATCACCAACGGCTAGTGGAGACAATAAAGGGAATGGATTGTTGATGCCATGTATTGATTTCAATCAAAATGGATGTGGCCATATTCCTAATTTGGAGTGGACTCCTAACGTACATATGTTGTTGATTATAAAGTGAAGGAAGATTGGATGTAGTAGCTGACTCCCAAGAAAAATATTGGTGCCACCTTTGTGATTCATCTCAAAGCTTCATCTTGATATTTATACACTTGTTTGAGAGTTCTTGTTTTGATCTTCATTGTTAAAGGGATTGTACACCCTTGTTTATACTCTTGCGAGAGATTATTTTTTTGAGTGATTTTTGTGTGAGAAAAATTTACTCGGGTAGGTGTTACTAGCACCGGAGTCAAAACTAGTTGGGTTAGATGTGACTAACAGTACCGGAGTCAAAAATAGTTGGAGCGATTGGGGATATTGCTCGTTGTAACGGTTTCTCTAGCACCCGTGAAGCTAGAAGGTGTTACTATTGGAGATAGTGCAGCAAATCCCAAGTTGGACACTTGTGGAGTGGACTAGGCCGTAAAGTTGCGGACCGAACCACGATAAATCTTTGTGTTTGATTTCTCTATTCCCTTTACTCTTATTTGCTGTCATATATTATTGCATGTGTGCTTGTATCAATTTAATTTTATTTTTGGGTGTTGCATTTAATTTTTTTTAAATTCCACATTTTACTTGTGATACACAATTCACCCCCCTCTTGTGTTGCTTTCTGGGCCAACAGACTCTATGGTGGTCTTCAATATGTCGGAACGTATTTGGCTATTTTTGGACTTATGTGAATGTATTTGAGATGTTTTAATGCCATATGCATATTGTATTGGGTAAAAATTGTAGGCTAAATAGGAGAAAAATTGAGGAAAATAAAAAAATTTCCTAGTGGGGAAAACTATTCCCGGAGTTTGTTAAACTCCGGAAATGGGATAACATTGTCAAGATTAATTTCCAGCGTTCATTACAGCCATCCCCGGGGTTTTTTAAACGCCGGTAATATTCCCAGCGTTTGTTAAACCCTGGAAATAGGATAACATTGTCAAGATTTCCAGCGTTAATTATGGCCATCCCCGGGGTTTTTTAAAAGCCGGTAATATTCCTGGCGTTTGTTAAACCCTGGGAATGGGGCCAAATTTTAAAATTTTCCAGCGTTTATTACAATCATTCCCGGGGTTTTTAAAAACGCTGGGAATGCCAAACGTCGGAATTGGGGTCACCGGTGCCGGATTTTAGTTCGCCGGAATGACTTTTATCAAATGCAGGGAAAACGCGGGGAACCATTCCCTTTAATAAACGCCGGGAAGCATTCCCGACAGCGGTATCGAGCACACTTGTTAAAACACCGGGAATGACTTTTCCCAGTGTTTATGGTACCTTTCCCGGGGTTTGAAAAACGGTGGGAATTCCCATATTTGTTGTACGTAGTGTCTTCATTAAACATACACTCGATCACCAAATGTGTGGTGAAGAAAGTCCTTGAAATATACCATGCATGTTGCAGTGCTGCTCCAAGAGCACTCAATATGTTCTCGATGAGCTTCAACAAATAAATGATCTGATCACCGGAGTAAACCTGGAGAACAATAAATTATTTATGGTTTGAAAGAGACAAAAATGACCATTTACTGTTGTTGTCAACATAGAGTGGAAACTGTCCGTTTCGCGCTGAAGGGTGATGTACTGCTTGAAAAAGACAAGATTTTGTGGGCTAATGTGAAGGCCGGACTGATGCTTCTGTCCTACTTTGTGTCAGTAGTAAATTCCCTCTGGGAAACGAGAGGAAAATTTTTAAACTGGTACAAGATTCTGTCATTGTACGTTTGTCGACATTAAACTCTTCAATGATACTACCGTAACGGCAGCAGATCAGGCATCAACATCATGGAAAGAAGTTTCAGTTGATTGGTACCTGTTTTGGTTCGTTCTTTCTTGCTCACTCTCGGGTCTGAGTCCAGTCATCAAACTAAGGGGATTCTTTCTTGCTCACTCTCGGGTCTGAGTCCAGTCATCAAACTAAGGGGAAATGGAAGTAGAGTAGCACTGGAAGACGAACCGTACTGCATATCCACAGCAACTCAGGAGTTTCAAGAAGCCATAGCTGACAGAGACCACTGTAAGGAAACTCTAGTCAACATGATAATTCACCAGAAGATAACCGATGAACAGCTGAGTCGAGACGACGAAATTGCCATGCATTGGGTGAATCGAGCAGGATGCGACTAAATAGATCCTTTAAAAAAGTGTCTCTTGTTTCTCAATTCGACCTTTAGAGATTGTCATGCATGCTCCTCCAGTAAATAGTTGTTGTTTAATTTAAATATTTTACAATTAATATTTTATTGGAGTTAAATAATTATTTTGGAGAAATAATTGGAGTTAGTTTCTTACCTTGACTTGGTCTTCTAATAAGTCTCCAACAAAACCATATCACTATCCTATTTCAACTATATGTATAACAGTTCCTATATAATAGGATTGTTTGGATTTTCCTAACAAATTGTAACGTTGGTTGTTCCTATTTTTCCTCCACATAATCAGAATTCCTCAACAGCTAACGTATATGAAGTTGCTTATAAATTAAAGAGTTGGCTATGTTTCTCTACATATACGACTGTGATATATATCTCTCTTCCCTGATATACTATTTTTGCTCACAGCACTTTCATAATTTTTGAAACTACTGCCTACAAAATCTCGAGAGCCTCTGATTCCATTTTGACTTTCTTTAATCAATACTCAAGTGCTCCATATCATATATATACCTTCACAACTTCATATTGTCGTGCCTTTATTGCTATTGGTTTTATTCGGATTTCGAGTGTCGGGAAATAAAAGGTTCGTGGGTTTACTTCGCTGCACAGAAAGAGACCCGGAGGTCGTTGTATCTTGGGGAAAGACTGCCATTCAAACCCCGTGCAGAAGGGGGTGTTTCTTTCCTAAGGAGAGCGTTATTTGCGTGCCTCGACCACAATCCCACAGGCTATTCTAAACTTTTCTCAAATAATATTTATTTGCTACTTGGTTATTTATTTTTGTTGGCATTTAATTTCAACAGATTTTCCTAATTCTATAATTACTTCAACAATAGTTGTCTCCTTATTATGTTCCCATTTACTGTATCCTTTTTTCTTTTCTTTTCTTTTCTTTTCTTTTTGGTTTGTTTGGATGAAACCCATGTATTGGATTTGGTCGTACCAAAAGGAGGAAAATTATATATATTTAATTATTTATACACACACAAATTGCGTATGTTAAAAATTAATACTAAGTACCACTGTTGGTTGCAGATTAAATTACTCCACACATCAGAACGGTGGCGGTCTACCTTCAAGGATTCACAACCTATCCTCCTCACTGTGAAAAATATCCATGAACTGTTCTTAATCAATCCCATACGAGGAAACAGAGAGCAAAACAGAGCATTTTTCTAGTGTGGAAATAAAATAAAAAAAAATAAGACCACAGATTTATTTAATGTTTCTCGGCCTCCCGAATGGAAGAAAACATAGAGGGTGGATTCGGGATGCATTTTTTTCTAACACTTAAGAGAACCTCCAATCACATTTGATTCCCTATTTTTTCATATTTAAGAGAAAAATGCATCCACATCTCAAAATTAAGTTACAAAGTGAAGATTGAATTATCATTATGGGCGATAATTTTTCGGAGGAACTCACCTCCGTACTACCACATCTCAAGGTTCCTCCAAATTTCCAAAAATAATGATTACAACCGCACAAATCATAGAGGGAGAACACTCCTAACAAATACTCTCACCGTCACTCTTTCATATCTTTTAATCTATAACATTTGTATAGATTTTAAAAACATTGTATAATAGTACTAATTGATATCTATCAAATAAGATCTATATTGGACATAAAATATGTTACAGATTAAAAGATATGAATAGTTTAAAAATTGCATCGAAATCCGAAGAGGACCAACAATTTGGGACGGAGTAGCAGTTTTGATTAGATATGAATTGAAAAACAAACTACTCATATTTTGTTCGACGGTTGTAGATGTCACGCCCTCATTTTCACCCAAACAAAAATAAAAGAATTTCAACAACAAATAAGTGAAGTGGTAAAATTTCCATACATTAAAGGACATCATTAGCCCATTGGCGTCAAAAGTTTGGGCACCCTTGCCAAAGTCAAAAGATGGTAAAAGAAATTAGAGTTACGTTGACATCTCCCCAAAAGAAAGTTTAATGCGTAGAAGATGAATAAAGTAACTCCATGCCATGTATGCTCATCATCCAAGTCATGCATTCCAAACCATGCACGATCAAAGCTGGGTACCTGAAAATGATAGGGTGAGCACACTTGCTCGTAGGAGAACTATTCTACTAACGCTAGATATATGAACATGATGCGTGCACATGGGGGGTAAGATATATCAAATGAATATTCATGTGCGAGTCCACATATCCAAATCATGGAGGAAGAATTTTGAAAGTTTCAACGTACACAAGTGATTTCCAAGTATCCACCCACAACTCATGTTTTCAAAAGTCCTTTCTAAGTGTCCGAAACATAACCCAAATATCCATTTCATTTCACCAAACCACCCAAGTTCATCACACAAGTCAAAATCAGGTTTACAAAACGAGTTTCGACAAAACTTTAAGGATAGTCCAAAACTTCATTTCTTATTTCTTTCATTGAAGAAAAATCATCATGTTCATTTAGTACTAGGGATTTAATCCCTCTGCCGGGTTCCATAGGCCCCGCGTGCCTCTGTCGGGTTCCACAAGCCCCGCGTGCCTCTGCCGGGTTCCACAAGCCCCGCGTGCCTCTGCCGGGTTCCATAGGCCTCGCGTGCCTCTATTAAAAACACCTCATTATCCCAAACATTTCATTAAAGCTCTCACAAGTCCATTTTCCAAATTTGTTTCGTTATTCCACATCTCTCAATAAAAACGGTTACGCATATACCCACCCACGCTTTCTAAAAACCATCAAACTTTCATGTGACATAAAATGACATATTTGTTTATAAAACCAAAATTCTCGAGTCAAAACATGGTTGCAAGTGATGCCGAAAGTCAATTTTATGAAGGAATAAGCGATCGAGGACCAAACGGACATCAAAGGGCGACCGAAGGCCACCCCAAAAACAGGGACAGTGGCAGGAAATTACAAAGGCAGCAGCTATGAACAGTAAACTGTGCAGATTTTCACCCTTAGGGTGTGGAATTTCAACCCAATCACAATAGAGATAGTTAAGGCTCAAATTGGAAATGTTAGTTAACAATTAAACATGGAGGGAGGTCAATTTCACTCTCAATTTCACCAATCAACATGCAAATTCATAGATCAAAGAATCAAAGTGGAAAAACCCACACAAATTGGGGGAAACATGAAATTCAAGGAGATTAAGGTCAAAAATCAAGTATATGCAACAAATCATAAGCATATAACTAGAGAGAGTAGACATTATTCCCCTACCTCATGGGTTAAGCTCCAAATGTGTAGAGAAGTGAAAACCCTAGGTTTAGAAACTCCCAAACCGAAATGCTCCCTTCCCACGCGAAACCAACAAACCCCGGACTCCATATCACGCGTAGAAGATGAATCTTTGGACGAATCTTGAAGAGGTTGAGTGTAGGAGGTAGATTTATGGGGTGATTTTGTGTGAGAGGTGAGGAGAGATGAGTGAAACCGAGAGAGAGAGAGAGAACACGTTGGGGAAAAAGAAAAAAACTGATCGATGCTCTCCTGATGCCCATTTGATATAAGTGTAAAATTACACTAACCACCCCTTTAGTTCCCTAGTCTCCCTCTCAAGTCCTATTATTATATAAGTGATTACACTATGGCCCATGTGTTATAAAAATAAATAGTACCAAATTTCTATTTTAAAAAAAAGACAACAACCATGGGTCCCACAATGCTCTCGTCTCATGGCACGCGTACTTGATCTTAGTAGATAAAAATGCACGTATACACAACTAACATGTCTCAACACTTCAATCAAATAAATTAGCTTGATCACTTATAGAAATAATAATAAAAATATATATAAATTACGGGTCTCTACAGTAGATGTAAAGACCCGTAAAATTATATTATTTTTCCGGAAATAATGATGGGGTAATGTGAGGAATTGTGTGAAATGTCTAAAGTGTTTAAGTGTTGGATTATGTGGAGTTAGGTGTGGACATGGACTCAATTGCATTACACAAGTCACTTTTGGACTTGGGGTGTAATTTTTTTATGTTTAAGGGTGCATGTGGTGAGACACACACACACACACACCCCTCTTTCCCCTCCACCAGACGTCTCTCTCTCTCTCATCTCCTCCATTACTCTTCTCCACTAAATCCTCCACATAACCTCAAAATCTCACACTCCAACCTTAACCCCTTCACAAAACCTTCGTGAAATCTCGCAAGCTACGCGTTGGTGGTGCTTTTTCATTCCGGAGGTGAGAAAAGTTGTTGGTGGGATTTCATTTGGAAGACTAGGGCTTGTCTTTCACCTCTCTTGTAGCTCAACTCTCTTTGAGGTAGGGAAATTTCTATCATTACTAAGTATTTTCAAGTGCTTGTGTGTGGGATTTATTCCCATTTGATCTACCCATTTGATTTTGCTTGAAAACCCATTTCTAGTCATTTTGGTTGGGGTTTGTGTTTGATCTTGCTCTTGAATGAAATTCCTCATGAACTTGTTGTTATATAGTCCTAATGTTGCCCTTTGTGTTGAAAATTTACTTGGGTTGTGTTGTTTTGAACTCCTACAAAAGCACCAAGAAAAGCTGTCAAAAAATCTGCTCCTAATGGGGGTTGTATCGATACAAACGGGGGTTGTATCGGTATCGATACAAACGGGGGTTGTATCGATACAAATGGGGTTGTATCGATACAAAAGGGCTTTGTATCGATACCCGATCGGCTGTTCAGGTTTTGGGTCAGGTGTATCGATACACCCACCCTGTGTATCGATACACCTCCCTGTGTATCGATACAAATGGCCATTTTGGCCAAAAATCATGTTTTGTGACTCCTTTTGATTTCTTCAGGCATTTGCTTGGTATAACCACCCTCCAAACCTCGTTTCTTGTTCCGATACTTGTTCCGGACCTATTCACTTATATGATTATAGATTTGTTGAGTTTCTATGATTGATTAACCTTATGTTTTACGTGATGCGTGTCTATTTGATCGAACTAGACGAGAGTTGTGGATTGAACTAACATCGCGGGGCATGGGTGACACAATGACACGAATACATGGTTAATGTGCTATTTTGGTTAGTGGCATTGAATGTTGTGACATGGACTAACTTGGTGGGGGCGTGAGTGGCATGACGACGTGAACGCGTGATCAATGAACTTTAATGAAAGTGAGAACATGAAGTTGTTCATACTAGTGTAAAGACCCGAAAATTTTGATTATTTTTCCTGAAATAAAGTTGGGGTAAAATGTGGAATGGTGTATAATGATAAAATTAGTTAAGTGATGAGAGGATATATGTGATGTGTAGTGTTGGGGTAGAATTGGTTTACACAAGTCACATTTGGGCTTATAGTGTAATTTTTGGGGTTAATTTTAAAATTTGTGTGGTTATAATGTGTATGGTGGAGAAAGAGAGAGAAAAAGCACTCTCTCCTTCGCCAAATCCAGCCGGTTCCTCCCTCTCTCCTCCATAGCTTCCCTCAAGCTTTTCCTCCACCAAACCAAGTCAAATCTCAAGCTCCAAACCTAGGCCCTTCACAAAAGCTTCACCAAATCTCGTGCTCTACGCGTGGATGTGCTTATTTCACTTTGGGGTTAGGAGAACTTTTCTTGGATCTTGAGCAAGGGTTAGGGTTTTGCATTTGGAGTGGGTTTCAAGCTCAATCACAAGAGGTAGGGGGTTCTTACTTGCTTGTTAAGTGTTTATGTGTGGGTGGTGGTGAAATCTCTTAAGTAATGTATGCTTCTTGTTAATCTTGTTGAAAATCCATGATTTAAATTGATGTCTCTACCTTCTTTCATGCCTATTGGTTGATTTGTGCCATAGAAATTTGGGTTTGAAGAGTAGTTTTGAGTTTGGGTTGAAATCCCCCACCTTGGGTGAAAATCTGTTAGAACAGATTACTGTTCATGCTTTTCGGGCCACGTAAATATAAAATCAGGAAAAGTGCGAAACTATAATGTTGTAGCCCTTCAAATTCCCTACGTTTTGATATATAACTCGTCCAAAATGAAGTTCGGTGTGAAACGTTATGGCAAAAATACTCGGACTGCTTAAAACCCGTCAAAGTTGCCCTTGACCACTGTGGATCGATCCACCCTTGTCTGTGGATCGATCCACCTTGTATTTCTGCTGAACAGACGACTTTGAATCGATCCACTTTTGCTTGTGGATCGATCCACTCATCCCTTTGGCCAATTTTGGCTATTTTTGACCCTTTTTGGTTTTCGATTGGATAGCGTCCGTACTATACTTGTTCTTATTGACTTGAAACACTTTGAGATACCTACCATGAACACCATGAGAGATTTTTGTCGAGTTCTTAAGTTCCCTTGGGGTTCAAGTGACGTGTTTGATATTAAATGACGCGAGTTGATGGTTACCGAGCGAACTAGGGTTTTTGAGCTTTGATTTGAGTTGAACTTTTGCATGGACATTTGAGCGAATCGATTGAGCATGAAATGATATCAAATGATGAAAAGATTGACACGGGGCCCGAAAGGGTATGTCCGGAGTGACACGAGGCCTTTATGGTATGCCCGGAATGACACGGGGCCTATATGGTATGCCCGGAATGACACACCCGGAATGACACGGGGCCTTTATGGTATGCGCAGAATGACACGGGGCCTTTATGGTATGCCCGGATTATATTGAATGGAACGATTGATTAAGACACATGATGAGGGTGTATAGAGAACGTGAGTGGTACACTTGGTATGTATTGGACCCATTGGAGTGATAGTTGACCTAATGTGACAAATTCGTGAACTACTCTCTTATATTTGAATTTCCGAGACTCTTTTGGTTACTCTTATTAACTTCCACGTGGATTATGTAATTATTTATGTTTATGAAATTTGGGGCGTTACACATAAAGATACTTTGGGGAATACTGGGACACTCGAGGGACACATGGCCACGGACAAGACACGGGTGTGATGTATGTATACTTATAGGACACTGGTGGACACAAGTAGAGAAATTGTTGGACCCGTGGGTACTCGTGGGATACGTGTGGGTATTGTACGGCATAGGGATTCACGGGGAATACATCGACTAGGGTATCTTGTGTGTGTATGTGAGTGCTTAGATATGTGATGAACGTTTTATGATAGATAAGGTTACGTGCATGATATTGATTGGTGTAAGTCTTAACGGATATATTGATGGATTTGAAAGAGAAAGATTAATTGTGTCGGGATGAATGAATGTTAATGAAACAACAATTACTGTCGGTGGAGTTAGAAAGAGGGAAGGAAAGAACGAAAATGATTGTTTGATTGAAAGGATGCTAAGGTATCTTGAGGATGGGTTAGTACGAGGGTTGTTGGACCCAGCTAATGTTATCTCAGTGAGAGACACGGAGATTTGATAAGTAGTAACATTATGATTGATAGTATCGGTTAGAGGGAAGTATGATAGTTTGTTACCTAAAGTTTATATCGTAGAGGTGTACGTAAGGGACGTGTGAAGGTTGACGTTTTGTTATTATAACCAAATAATATGTTGGATAGCTTATCGTTATTTGTTAATATTATGTTGCGCTTCCGTTCATTATATCTTGTTGTGCATTTATGTGTCTGAAACCCAAGGAGGATACCTACTGGGCGAAGTGAATGCTCACCCCTTTGTTGTTTCAGGTATGGCTTGGAGCATGATATGGAGTGCTTGATGTGCATGACATAGTGAGAGCAAGGCATGAAAGATTATTTGAAGTATTCTAAAACTTTTACTTATTGAAAGAATGTAATATTGTAAAGAAATTCATATGGGACAAGGGTGCCGAGAACTAGATTTGTCATTTATTGTCAATATAAACATTGTAAGGGGATTTTGGACCAATCAGTGAGTTTAACGAGATATTTTGTGGAGGAAATATGCTTATTTAATTATGTTGAAAATCGAGGGCGTGACAACTAGGGCCGTCTTTGGGACGTGTCGCTAGGTTTGATACTCGGTCCGTCCTATAGACGTTCGCGAGGGTTATGCCTTGGCCAAGGGGAAGATGATACTCGGGCCGTCCTATGGGCGTGTCGCGAGGGATACGGGGCCTCTATGGTAGCCCGGATTTGATACTCGGGCCATCCTATGGATGTGTCGCGAGGGGTAACATAATAAATTGATTAAATGAACTCTTGACACTAGAATATGAATGGTTCGGACACGAGTGAGGTGTCGGGGATATATTGGGCATATGTTGGATACACTTGACGAATTTTTCCCTAAAGTCATGATCTATTGAGCTTGATTTGAATTGCTTAGTTCTTGTGGACATTTTGAGTATCATCACTTGACGTCATCACCTCATCTCGCATCTCACACCATTGTACTTCATTATATTTAGTTTTAGTAGATTTTTCTCTACTAGGCGTGTTAGCTCAACCTAATCATTTCAGGTACACAACACGGAGCATGATTTGGAGTGCATGGAGTGTGTGCATGCATGGTTTTGAGAGCTAGCATGGAGAAATTACCGAATCATCTTTAAACTTATATTTTTGTATGAGATGATTTTGTAACTCTATTTATTCAATTCTTTTGACTCGGGCATGTATCGACTTTTAAACTGATGTATTTACTTTATGGGTACGGGTACCCGGTTGACTATGTATGTTTTATTTTGACTTAGAAGAAAGTATCAAGCTTCGACCATGGGCATTTGACTTGCCACGTGGATTTATGTATCTAAATTATGTTGAAGAAATTTGGGGCTTTACAGTAGACACCCCAATTTTGATTCTTTGTAATTCCTAAGCTGGAGGCTGGTTATGTCCCCAGGGTTGAAATTGCTAACGACGCCAAGATGAGATCTTTCTATTGATGAATGCTTCAGTAATTTGGAGTACTTCTCAAATCCTAAAAATATCCATTAAGCCCATCCCAACTCTACGAAGTCCAAAAAATCCCTTCGAAAACAAAAATAAACGCCATAAATATTTTCAAGTCCAATATACAAACCAAAGCTTACAAAAAAGGCTTGGAGGAAGCCCAAACAAAACCAAGTTCAAGCCCAGAACAAAAACTACCGATACGAGCATTAAAGTTAGCAGCCACCATGTCTGACTTTAAAAACATCTCCATGTTTGACTTTTTGAACATGGCGGCCACAACTGTTAAACATTTCACCTCCACTTTTTAACCCAAAAAACAAACATCAACTGCTGCAAGTAAAGTATGAGCTTGGCATGGTGCCTTCAATGGCTTCCCATCCAATTTGGTTGAGAATTGAAGGCTGGAACCTTCTCACATGCCTGGATAAAGGACCCTAACTCTATGTTTTGCACACTTCAAGATCTACAAGAAAAATCCTAGCCAAAAACTCCTTTTTCTTAGCCTTATTCCTACAACCTAAACCTTATTCTTGTGTTGTGCCATTCAAACCCAAAATCCACTTCCCAAATTAGTCTACAAAAATCCCAAATATACTAGTCCTAATCCATTTTGTCATATTTTAAAGTAACCCGAAACCTTACCCTCAATCCAAGTTCTCGAAGCATTAATCACAGAAAAGTGCTTTTCCCAGGGAAACCGAGTTATATATTCACCAAGTTTGTGTTTTGAGGGTATTATCCGGGCGATGTTCAAAAAAGTTCTGTCTTCTCCTAGTTTACAATTTTCATTAGTATTACATCTCTCTAAATAGCCTCATGGATAATTTATTTATTTCCTTGTTCCCTATCACGAATTTCGATAAAATCATCTTAAACACTATTTTCAAAATCCTATAAATAATTAGTACAACCTTCCAATCCCATAACATAGTTCCCAAACCAAGATTATCTCTTAAAATGATAGACCGGTTATCTCAAATGATAGTACGTTAAATTAGGTTACTTGGTTAACCTAAAAATCAATTGGCAACTCTAACGAACGCGTGTTCTAATAAGTTCAAAGTTCCTCCCAGAGGTCATGGGTGATTTTAAGCTTAAACTACCTATTTATTAACATACCATTTTTTAATTTGTTTCTATGTCTATCAATGTCCCTAAATTAGTATTTTCACCAAAATAATTTTTAAATTTGTGAAATCAATAATTTAGATCAATGTTTTAAGACCCATTGTGATTTACAAAATCAAGTTTGAAATGGTCACCAAACAAATATAGGGTCTTGAGGTGATCTGCTCCATAATTGTTCGGGCATAGAGGGCAACCAATTCTTGTAGAAAAAAATTTTCCCATGGAATAGGGCCTAACACACAAACAGAATAAGGATTCTCTCTCTCTCTCTCTCTCTCTCTCTCTCTCTCTCTCTCTCTCTCTCTCTCTCTCTCTCACTCACACACACACACACACACATTATCCACAATTATAAATCTTACAAGCTGATTCCTATGTTCAAACCACGATCCAAACTCTCATGAAATGAGACTCTCTTTTCTGTTTTGCATGCAAATAAGAAATTACTCTTTCATTTGATTAACGTGCTTAAACAATGAAACGGGGATTGCTAAATTTTAATAATTATGTCTTCTCTTTTTCCTATATCTGGTTCTAGGATTTGATTCACAATTGCCTTTCGTCCCCTTGTTCTCTGCATTTGTTTTCTGCAAAAAAATGGCTAATTTTTCCCGGCAATTAATGGACAGAATTAGCAACATTGAAGGCTAGACCATCCATAGCTCTGTTGATGTCATACTTGTTTTCCGGAAGAATCATACAGCTTTATCGAGAACATCAGGAATTTCTATGTATCATATGCATTGGTCCAATGTATATGGGAGTGATTACAGAAAAGTTAATGAAAAGGCCCGCCATAGCATTCCAAAAAAGCACAGGTGGCATCGATAATGGGTCACCGGTGAAGCTTGATATAGATGACCAATCTAAGGAAAAAGAAAAAAAGCCCCATGCCATTTCGCTCTGACCCAATCTACTGTGCTCTTACCGACTTTTTCCAAAACCAACATATGGGGGACACACAAGACATGGAAGTAAAGATAGTGGGAATGATTTGGTATGCACTACTTGCACCAGCAAACATGTAGAAAAACTTCCTATTTGATACTCTTTCTGAGGGCAAATTGATTTCCTTATGCCAAGTCTTGTAAAATGGAGTAGTTTTTTTGGTTAGTCTTCCACTATTTTTTGCAATGTCTCTATCTATTTTTGAATGTATTTGATGTCACCCAATTTGGTTATATAAATTGAATGTTAATGAATTGGTTTATTGGAACGTTACTTTTTGTTTCTGATACGAGCAGGTGTCGGGGAAGATTTGACGTTGGTCTCTAGTGATGGTAATGCTGAGTCTAATTAAAATTAGAAATGATTTTAAATTGATGAGAATTTGACCTGACAAATAACAAAAAAATTGTGGCAATAATGTTCAAACAAAAAAAACCTTTAGTAGAATCGCTATATCTGCCATATTTTCCTATATATTTGCAGATATTAGTTACGTAATAAACCCCACTGGTTAAAATTCTAGCTCCACCTCGTTCCAGAATCAAGCCGTTCAAACAAAACATGAAGTTAGAAGTCAATTACATTTATTGTACATCATCTTCTAGACTATGAGATGAAGAATTTCAAGAGTTCACTAGTGTATTCACCATATTAATTAAGAGGGATGTGCTAAGTCTAACAATTGTATATCAACCATGTGAAAGAGGAAAGCCACAACAATTGTATATTTAGTAAGGGTGACGTGTTTGAGATCTAGTCTGCGTGTACCATTGTGTTTGGCGTAATGGAGTTCTAGTTTGTATACGAAGCAATTGAGTTCTATTTTTTGCGGGTACCAAGTGTTGGGAAAATAAGAGAATTATAGCACACACTCAAACACTATATTTTATAATCTGTAACAAAATTACATCACACTTGTACTCTCACACACACTATAGATATTATATTTTTTCCCTCCAACTTGTGGTGGGGGAAGCCACGAAGGGGCACCATGTCTCTTCTCTCACTTTCTGCCTTTCTCTTCTTTTCTCTTTTTCCCACACTTCACTAAGGAAATACAAACACATATTTACATTCCCCACAGCCCCACATTACCACTCCATAATATATACACCTTCCCAGCCTCCAAACTTGACTTACTCCCGCAGTCTTTCAAGACTTCCTCGCACCATAGCTACCCAAAATACTAGCACGTACCCGTGCTATGCACTAGCAAAATTAACATGCATGCCCAAAAGAAAAGTTTAAAAATAATTCAGCAAAACTATTATTACCAAACTAAAGGTCGAATGCATCACCATTATATGACAGGAAACTTGAACAAAATTTGTCCACAGCTTAATTAAGAATTTCACTTTTCAGTTTGGAAGCTTCATATGAGGAACTACAAAAAAACTACTCTATACGTCTATAATCAAGAGTGATAATACCCCAACAACATACATACTCCTATTTTCTATGTCTAACTTTGAGAGAAAAATGAAGTTGAACTCATTCAAACCTGGTTCAGTGTAGTTGGGGCGCTGCAATTGCGGTTTGAAGTTGAACACATTCGAACCTGCAGAACAAAAAAATGGAAACACCATTTTTGAAACCGGATCGTAAATAAGCAACTAAAGCCATTGAACCCTGTTTACAATTTTTTTTTTTATTACAACGTCTTTTTGTTTTTGAACAACTAATGTTGTTAGAAGACATCATGCAAATTTTTTTTGGCCCACAAATTTCATGCAGTGGTTGTGAGAGGGAATTTTTGTTTTTATTTTGAGAAAACATTCATAGAACGATACCCATACCCATCAATATATGTTTTGGGGATGGAAACCAACCTTTGAGCAATGGATCATACGTGCTGCATGGACAAATTCTCGTAGTAATTAAAGAAAACTCAACTTTTTTTTTGAAAAGCAACAAGAATTTTATTAATCAATGTAAGGATTACAAAGATTAAAGGGAAACGGATGAGAACAGCATCACAATGAGAAACCAACATCCCAATTAGGTTGGCACCTTAGCTCCTCGACAATCATATGCCACAACCGACCCAAAAAAGCTCATGAGAAATCAACTACAACCAGCAACTGCCCGAGAATCCATCTAAAATTACTGCCCCATGATAGCCGTGAAATCAGAAGCATCCAGTAGCATATCCCTATAGCTTGCATTTTTAGCACTAGCAGCAAAACACTTGAAGATTTTGATATGAGCTCATTCATTTCTAGCATCATCCCTCTACTACCTGATCAAGAAAAATTCTAAAAGAAATACCCAAAATCCATCTGATAAACTATCCAATTTATCATCCATGCTTCCAATCAACCTCCAAACCAAAACTATCCAAGTTATCATCCATGCTTCCAATCAACCTCCAAACCAAACTATCCAATTTATCATCCATGCCAATTTATCATCCATGCTTCCAATATACTTGTAGCCTTCAACCAGAAGCAGAACAGATTACAGGGGAAGGCCCAAACCAAACCACACCACACCTCACCGACACATGCAAAACACCCCTAAAAACAACTGACAATCCCACCCCCGGCAAACACACAACCCCAAGCCAAACAAACCACAGCAGAGAACAGTAAAAATAAAGAAGATAAAGAAAAGCAGACCCTAGCCCAACCAAAACTCCACACAAAAATGAAAAGAAAAAGAAACAAGGCAAACACCAACCATCCAAAGAAGACACTAAAACAAACCAACCCTCCCCAAGGAAACAAGGCAAAGGAACCCACCCCACCCAAGAGAACAGAAAAAACACTAAAAAGACACCGCACTAAACACCAAAAGTGGAAATAGATAAAATGGATCACTGCCAGCTCCCGGCAACAAAACAGGTAGCTCCCTCCAAGAAAAACAACTTCATCATGTAAAATCGATCTCCAATTATTAGTCAAAAAACACAAGATAGCAGCATATTGAGATACATCCAAACTAGATCTATGTCAGTTCTGATGCTCCATACCTTTTAACAAGAGAATCTTCTACCGCAGATCTCCCCTGAAAACCCCTAGCTTCAACTTGTTTAGGCTGTAGTCGCCTACAGGATCTCCCTTGAACACCCCTATTTTCCCTTGCATATTGAATCCTCATCGCCTCTTGATCGTATTATATAGATCGTATTATAGTGAGAAGTGAAAGAAAGAGTACCAGATCGACACTAAGCGCCGCGACATCGGCGGATCCTGCGGCAGCTAGGGTTCCTCATCTTCCAATACCATATGTTTCTAAAGAAAGAAAACTCAAATTGATACTTCAAATTCTATGAACAAATTCCCATAACGAACATAGCCGAGTTCGGTACTCAAAAACTTGTACAGGTCCCAATTTGTAACCATCGAAACAGATCATGGAAATGACAACGTGATGCAAATTCACAGATCATGGAACGTGATGTAAATTCACGAAGAACGAAAAAACAAAAGTGTTGGTTAGAAATTATTACAGGTTGGGCTTTGAAGAATAGACAAGAGGCGCAATTTTGAAATGGCAGGGGAGTGAAAATTTTGTGGGAAACGTGGGTGTGACTTGTGAGGGAATTTGAGGGAACTGGGAAGTGGCGGTTGGGCATGGAGGGAGACGTGGCATTAGACAGGGGATAAGAAGTGAAAATGTGGAACGCATGTAGGTTTGTCGTGGATTTTGTTTTTTCTTTCTTTAAAAAAAATCAATAATCTAAGAATTGAGGGATTGGGCGCTTTTGGGGCTCAACTATTTTCTTTCTTTAAAAAAAATCATAAATCTGAGAATTGAGGGATTGGGGTTTGGAGGCTTTTGGGGCTCAACTACACTGCTATTAGTATATTTACTAGCGTTGAACCCGTGCCATGCACGGGCGAAATTAACATGCAAGCCAAATATATGTACATGGTATAATAGGTGCACGTGGATCCAAATTGATGAGTACTATTATAAATTCCTACTTTGTATATTATTAGCAAGTTTCATTTCAAAGTGATTAGGTAATGTAAGTGGGTATAAATATGCTACCATTTCGATACATGAAAACATAAAAAACACATCATAAATTTTTTTTTGAATTCCATATTCATGGTTCTCTTCGTTTGTATATAACATTAATTAGCATTGTGCCCCGGAAAAAAAACATTCACG
Organism: Gaultheria prostrata; assembly: GCA_036023075.1. Taxonomy (NCBI): domain Eukaryota; kingdom Viridiplantae; phylum Streptophyta; class Magnoliopsida; order Ericales; family Ericaceae; genus Gaultheria; species Gaultheria prostrata. The sequence continues at coordinate 45,542 of JAXBDA010001290.1, forward strand.
TGGATTTTTTTTCCGTTCCCCGTGCATCGAACACGTTCACGTGGATTGTTTTTCATACATTGTGTACGTGCATGTTAATCTTGCCCATGCATAGCATGGGTTCAACGCTAGTTTGAAAAGAACAAATGTGGGTCGGATTTAAAGGTAAAGAAAAGAATAGAACACTGGGAATGGGGTCTGTGGTGGGAGAGCAGGTAATGGGGGCAAAATCAAAATGGGGAATTACTATCAGACACGTGTCTCTTTCCCCCTTCCCCACTTTCTCCCCCTTTCCACATTTTTCTCTCTCTCCCAATTTTAGAAAGTAAAAAAATTCAAAATTCTGAGAATTTAGGATTGGGGTTTAGAGAGCTTTGGGAAGGCCAACTACATTGCTATAGTATATTTAATAGATAGATAGATAGATTTCCACTGGCATATCCAATCTTTGACTCCCAAATTCCCATGTGGGAAATACAACAATCAAGCTTACTATTCAACAACTAGCTGATGTAACATAAGAGAATAATTAACTAGCACTACAAAAACTCTATTTTATAAATCTTTCAGCACACATACAAACATATATCACTCTCTCACAATTACATGGACACATATTAATTGGTGGGGGAGACCCCCTCAGGGGTACCCCGGACTCTAGGTTGGTCCATTATCCCAACTCCCATCATAATTTTATCTTTTTCCTGAATTAGGACCTGGGAGAATCCATTGCGTAACTGGATTGATATTGAAATTGGAAGAAAATTGCATGATGTACAGAGGAGGGGCAGAGTTAAACTACTTTCATAAATTTAGCCATACGTATAAATAATCCTTTAAAACTAGGCCCTACAAAAAATGTGGAGTGAAGAAGGATATTGGGGCAGCGCCTGCCACCACTGAATAGTTTTTCCACTTTGTATGTCTAACATTTTTCCATAATGGTGGTTCTAAATAACACAAGATCAAACAAAAACATGCAATATGGTAGGATCACTTCTTAACGCACAAATAGGTATCCAATGGTAATTCTCGGATCCCAAAATGATGGTGTCCTCCAATGTCGGAAATAGGTCAATTTTGATGGGGCAATCTTCAAAGAGATTGGATCTTTAAGGCCTGGAGCCACTGATGCCTTGGTGTTAAGAGAACTGTTAGGTTCGTTGGCTTTTTCCGGGTTATGTCAAGCCTTTCAGAGTATGTATTTTTCAAATTAATTCCTTACCAAAATAATTTTTAAATTTATGAAATTAACAATTTAGATTAATGTTTTGAAACCCATTGTGATTTAAAAATCGAGTTCGAATTGCCTCCAAACAAATATAGGGTTTAGAGGTGATCTGCTCCATAATTTGTCGGGCATAGGGAAAACCAATTCCTGTAGAAAAAATCTTTTCCATGGAATAGGATCTTACAAACAAACAGAATAGCAATTCTCTCTCTCTCTCTCTCTCTCTCTGAAAAAAAAATTTAGAAAAAATCTTTTCCATGGAATAGGATCTTACAAACAAACAGAATAGCAATTCTCTCTCTCTCTCTCTCTCTCTCTCTCTCTCTCTCTCTCTCTCTCTCTCTCTCTCTCTCTCTCAAAAATTCTTTCCCGTTGAATAGGGACTAACAAACAAACAGAATAGTGATTCTCTCTCTCTGACTCTCTCTTCCTTGAGTCATCCACAACTATAAATCTTACCAGATGATTCTTATGTTACAAACAATAACCCGAACTCCCATGAAATGAGGCGCTCTCTCTTCTGTTTCGCAGCCAAATCTAGTGTTAGGTACTAGGCTCTGGCATCGCACCAAGAAATGAAGCTTGATGGTGGTATGTAAAGCTCTATTCATTTGAAACATATCTTTCAATTTCTATGACGTTTAATTTTTCTATTTCAGTTAATGACTTGTTTGTCGCTTATTAGGAAAGATAATATTAGAGAAGTAAAAAACTACAAGTGAATGGATCTGTTGAGTTGAATATAGCCTTTGCATATTGAAGGCAACTATGTCGAAGTTGGATTCATACTCTTGGTTATGCTGCCTATTACTCTATAAGTGTAGGTTTTGATTTGTTTTTGGGCCTTAGATAATGGCGCCACTAAAAATTTCAACGGCTATTTCAATGGGTACAATAAGATTGCCGACTTGCCGTCAATTAGTGTCCAGATAGATAGGTTATGGGCATGGCCTTTATCGCGGTCATTGGATTACAATTTCTCTATTTAATGCTCTGTTTACTTGGCTGTAACCTAAGCTTTGTTGTTTGGCTGCAGAATAGCTACAAGTTACGCAAACGATTTTTTCACCAAAGATGGTTTACGTCAAGTATATGAAAACAACATATGCCGATTGTTTCTATAAATCATTTCGCCATTCCATGGCAGCCGAGTCGACTGTTAAAAGCTCACCTTCCCTTGACATCCCGCCAGAAAAGCCTTGTTTGTTATCTATTCACCTTCCCTTGGTTTCTGCTAGGTATAGGTGTATAGGTATATATACATATGCATGCATATGCATATAAAGAATCAGATCGGCGTAAAAAACCAAAGATAATGTGGTTTGATTGTTGAGTGGTGTCGAAGCTCTAATTCTTTATAGGGATGGCAACGGATAGGGTATGGATCGGAGGACCCTATTCCATATCCAATCCCCGATTGGAGGGTCTTTCGCCATCCCCGCCTCCATCCCCATTGGGGATATTAGATAAAGAACCAAACCCACCTCCCGATGGGGATTGGGTTTCCCCGAATATACCCATATCCAAACAATAAAATAAACAATTCAAGATTGAAAATAAATTGATATTTTTATTTAGAAATATAATCTCAATTGATCTTCTTTGAATATTAAGTAGTCTATTATGATAGGTAGTAATCGATAAGATTTGTTAATTAAAGAAATAATTGTTTACATATACTATAACTATACTCAAGATTTATGCGTATGTTCTTATTTATATGTACATATATAATATAGTATATGTAGTATGTATAATTGGGTACGGATATTCGGGGTGGGGATTACAAAATCATAACCGCTCCATACCCGAGCGGATTTTCTTCATATCATACCATACCCGCTCCTATTGGGGAAAAATTTTGGGTTACTCCTACCTCCATATGGGAAAATTGTCATCCCTAATTCTTTAAGTAGGATTGGAAGAATATATATATATATATAGTACACTTCCAATCCGGACGTCCGAATTTTAATAAAATCGGGACCACTGTCTTTTCATCACTTTCCGGATCAAAACTCGACGATCCGAATATAGCGTTTTTTAAATTGCTCCGATCAACCCCTTCAGAGTGCTTTTTTTTTTTAACGAATCTTCGCGTTGGACCTTAAAAACACGTTTTAAACACATCTAACGGTTCGGATCGTCGAGATTTGATCCAAAACTATGAGGTCCGGATTTTATTCACCTCCAAACGTCTGGAGGTGAAGTAAACTGTATATGACGTTTGGAGGTGAAGTAAACTGTATGTATATATATATAACTTTTTGAAGTGAACCAAACATCAGGAATTTTTTTTGTGTAAATGATACTGCACAAAAACTTATTTTTAATATAAAATATTTTATATTGAAACAAACGAAGTCTGAATACAGAAGTTAACAAGTCTGTGTTTCCTTTTTAGGTTTCAATCTTCTCCGGGATGTAGGTGTGGATTTCGTTGGGAGAACAACACCCCTCCGGTAAGCAAGACTATATAGTACTGCAAGTCCTTTTGGATTCATGTTGTCCTATTATTTGCTCATATAATCTTCTCTAACTCTTTCTAAGTTTCATTTTGCTGTTTGTTTCGGGTCTTTTTCCGCCATAAATTTCAACCAAAGTCTATCGGATCTGTTATTAGAGCAGAAGAGAGATCAGCCAACCACAACCAGTCCTGCTCAAGACGAGGACTCCAACACCTTAACCACGATCGACTCAACATCACTCATCTGTACGAAGAAGTGATGAAGGTGCGAGACTTTGATGAACCCACGCTGCTGAGGGCTTTCGACCATCTTGTCAAAAATGAGAATGCTGGAAACGCGATCCTAGCCAAGACCGAAAAGCACCGGGAGCTTGTCTGGGAGCTTCATTTTAGTTTTTCATTTTAATTTTTTGGCTTTTTGACTTTTTGAGTTCATAATATATTTTGAATCTGGTAAGAGTGTTCGGAAGATATATGTAAAATACATTTTGCAATAGCAGTAGTATTTTTTTTTTTTCCAAAAGAATAACCGATTCATTGATAATAGAGATAATGAAACAAGAACAAACTAGCATCCATCCTTAGACAAAGAAGTGGATAGCCAAACCGGTGGATAGGCTTCCCAAGTGGAAATGCCTATACCACCACAACCTCTACTGGCCAAGCAATGGGCTACGCCATTCGCATTCCGCCTAACAAAACTAAACACACACTTATTGAAATTACATGTTAATCTTCGAATGTCTTCAATAATAACCTCTACGCTTTGGTGGACACTCTCTTCGTTATTGACCATCCGCACAACTTTTAGCGAATCTCCTTCCATATGAATGTTCTTGAGCTCTAGCTTTGCTGCAAAAAATAAACCTTCTCGGGCTGCTAGAGCTTCAGCTAGCAGCAGGTCGACAATCCCCAATAGTGGTGCTGATCTAGCTGTGAAAAAACGACTTCTTGCATCCCACACTACTAGTCCGACTCCTCCTTTACGATTCGCAGTATCAACCCCCGCATCAAAATTCAATTTGAAAAATCCCTCAAAAGGAGGGACCCATCTCGTTTGCTTGGTCATTTGTCCCTCTCTTCTCCCTAGTTCTGATTTCATTATTCCTGTGGGCCTCCAGAAATTCCGTTGCATCTTTGACAGCGAAATTGACAGCTACCATATGTTCGCATTTCCTTGCCGAGAAGCAAAAATCATTCCTGCATTTTCAAATTCTCCAAATTATTGCACACCCAATTGAGACCAAGCGATCCCTCTCTGAGCTGCCTTTCCATCTTGCAAGAAGAGTACTCTAATCGCAGCTGAATCCAGGGAGAGCGGAGACGATTTCCAGACAGCTTGCGCAAACTGATACTGCGTGATCAAATGAAGAACAGTTTCGGGCTCCTCCAAACAAACTGGGCACATGGGATCATCCGTTACCTTTTTCCGAAATAGCACCTCTTTGACCTGAACGATGTTGTGAAAGCCTTTCCAGATAAAATGCTTGATCTTCCCCAAGTAGGTAGCGACCAGAGCTCATTCCATATTTGTTTCTCTTCGTCCCTTCTACTGGACTCCCCACCACCTTTTCCCCCAAGCATGGCATTGCGTTTCATATGAAGGGCCAGTTCATAGCCCGACTTAACTGAGTAGATACCAGAGGGTGTGAAGTGCCATATTATTTTATCATTCACATCTGTTATCGGTAGAGGCATGGCTAGGACTTCATTGGCCTCCTCTTCCCAAAGAATCTCCTTAACTAAATCTACTTGCCACGTCTTGGTGCCTTCGTCAGTAAGATCACAGACCTTGAATTCCATTCCAGCTGGTGCCACATCTCGGTTTGAATGTTGATGGTCTTGGGAGCCATGGGTCGCTCACTACCCGAATATTCCGGCTTTGCCCAATCCTCCATCTCACCCCATTTAGAAGCACCTTCCGTCCCTCCACAATACTTCGCCACGCCCATGAGGAATTAGGACCTCATTTGGCATCAAGGAAAGAGGAATCTGGGTAGCATTTAGCTTTCAGCACTCTACTAACCAACGACTCCTTTTCCCTCATCAAACGCCATCCACACTTCGCCAATAAAGCTAGATTGAAACATTTAAGATCTCGAAAGCCCAAGCCACCCCCAGACTTCTTCTCCGATAATTTATTCCATGCCATCCAATGGGTTTTCTTTTTATCGATCTCCTCCATTTCCCCACCAAAATTGAGTATAAGCATAATACATTTTGTAGATTTTTTGTTAATCAAAATGGGAAAAATGGAAAACGAAAAGTCAAAAAGCTCATTTCAACCCACTTTGACTTCTCTCTCTGATGTCAAATTTCGAGAATGAATTTCGGCGTCATGTTTTTTGGATTTGGGTAGCCAAACATCCAAATTCAAAAATGAAAATGGAAATTATGAAAATGAGTCGATCATGCAGGCCCTAAAGAAACTGTTCCAAAAAAACATTGTGAAAAGCATGAAGACATTGATGACATCACACCAAAAGTTTACACAAACACATTCCCAAGTTTGTGGGTCCCTCTCACACAAGATGTGTGTATGTAAGTGCGTGTGAGACCAATATACTTGTGAGCATGGGTGATAAATGAGTGTGGTTTTATCATTTTCGGTAAGCAAGTGAACGCCGCCCTTCACACAAAATTTTGAAGAGAAAAAAATTTAAATAAGAGTATTTAGGTTTGCCCGTGACATAAATTGAACACCGTGCCCAATTAATTTGAACACCCTAACCAATTAAATTTGATCATACTTCTTTTTCATCTTCAGATATATATCAAGTGATCTCTCTATTTGAAAGAAAACCTCCAGAATGGACGTTGGGCGACCATTGGTGGATACAAGAGGTGTCGCCCTGCACAACTCCAAATATTTGCACTAATCATACTAGTTTTCAGGTTAATTTGAAAAAGTTCTATGGGATAGTCCATTGGTTGCATAAAAATTCTTAAAATTCTCATAGACGTTGGAAAAACTCCCTAAAATTTCCAAGTTATCAATTATTTTTTGGTCACTCATGATAATATACACTTGAACAATGTATTTTTTTGTTACAATGTAGAAATACATGTGGTTCAACTTTCGACCCCCGGTTGCCCCAAGTCATGCGTCCGCCATTGTGGACCAAGTCAAATACATAGTGGCGAGGTGAAGATGCAATGGATGTTCTGTTGTAATGAATTGCGTTGTGCTCCATTACTTTGTTTTTCTGATATGAGCAGGTGCTGGGAAGGTTAGTCTCTACTGATGGTAATGCTAAGTCAGAATTAAAATCAGAATTGATTTTTAACCATTGATGCGATTGACCGCACAAATAATTTACTAGAATTATTCTATATGCAATATTATCAAATACTAGTTAGTTGATGGACTCCACTGCTTAACAATTCTAGCTCCGCCCCGTTGCAGAATCGAGCCGTTCAAACAAAACGTGAAGTCAAAAGTCAAAGTACAATTATTGTAGATCATCTTCTAGACTGTGAGAGTTCACTTCTGTATTCACCATTTTAAGAGGGATGTGCCAAGTCTAACATTTGTATATCTACCATGTGAGAGAGGAAAGCCGCAATAACTGAATATTTCGGAGCAATTGAGTTGTAGTTTGCAGGTACCAGCTGTGTCGTGAGTGATTTGAGTTTTGGTACCTGTGAGTTGTGAGATTCCAGTTGAGAGAACTCCGTGATGTAAGTCTGTCTTAGCATCAATGAAAACCATGAGTCTTAGATGCTAGCACTCAATGCCCAACGTTGTTGACCACGCTAAATAAACCTTCAGTGACAATGTGATACGAAAACAATCCAGTTCCTCACTAGTATTTTATTGTTATAGAGCACTTGATAATTGAGGTAGTCGACCCATCAGAGTAGCTCAGCCGTAAAAATTTGCGACTGCAATCAACTACAAATCGGGAATTTTGTGCTCAAACACTACTCGCAACAACTTGATTGCTTGCGTGTGGTTGCAACTTGCAAGTATCGAGATTCTGCAGTGAGGTGGGTCCAAGTCCAACGCACCCTTGCCGCAAGGTTTCTTTGAAAGCCGAAGAACAAGATAAGGCACAAAGCGTCCATTGAAAATTACTCTAAATCACAGCAGTTCAAATTTTCAATAATACACACTCCAACTTATACCTCAACAAAGCAGTTTGGAACCAAGATCAGTCTGTTGAAATATAACTTACAACAACTTGCATTTTACAACAATAACAGAACAGCAGGAGAAACCCTTGCCAGAGTTCGAAAATCCTCCAGCTTAATAGGGAGCACACAGCCAAACAATACATAATACTCCCCCCGGAAGCTATACATAAAGATTGGCCATGAGCAAGAGAATTGCACCACATCAATAGTATCCCCCATATTTATTTGGTCCCCTTGAACGTGTTTTACGGAGTACCAACAAGTCCAAGCCTCTCCACTTAGGCTCATTTATTTGTCGGGAAATATCCCATCTTTGTTCTAAAATTTGCTGTTAGGATTGTATATCCTACGCATACGATATCCAATAGAACATGAAATATACCTTATGGATGTACTATTTTTTAATGCTAGAAGATTAGGTATCCTATGCAAGAATGCATCTCCTCACCAAACAAACAGCGCCTTAATTTTTAATCGTATGCTACCAACCTAGGCCAATCCAGACTGCCACTCCCACCTCAAATCCTCCGAGAATTCCATAAGTGCAGCTCGGGGGTCGCCGTCTGAAATAGACAAGTAATATTGAGCAGTTCCATCATCAACTTGCATGCTTCTCTTCAACGAGTCAATGATCCTTCTCTTGCCTCGGTCAGAGGACACCCTATTGGGGCAGTTGACCTTCTGGTCAGGACCTCCCTCAAGATAGAGTACGGCCACTTCCCTATTCGCATAGGCATCCAGCTCAATGTAGCATGTGCCGCCAATCAGAAGGTCAGGATTGCTCAGGGGGATTAGCAACCTTGCCCTTGAGTATATCCCATGGTCGCTCATCATATTGTTCAAGCGTTTTATGTCCATAACCTACACATAAAGCAAATAGTAACTTCAAATGCCATGCCTGCCTCCAAATTAATTACCAGGAAATTTAAGGGTTTGAAAATACCAGTATATAGGCGATGTTCAAAAACAAGAAAACCTTACACAATCAAGGAGAGCATTACTACAAGAAATGAAAGTGAAAAGCCTACTAGATACCAATAGAAGTAGCATAAATCAAACAATATTTACTTTTTGGGTTGGGGGAGAGTGAAGGTGTTTTGAGAAGGCATGCGTCAATGCATGGGGACTTCTTCTCACAAGAAGCAATGTTTTAAAACTCGGCCTAGGTGGCACCTGGCCGAGGCATGGGTAGGCGGGTCATATAGTTGCCGCGACGATTAGTCGGGAATAAGTCGGAATTAGTTGACGACTAACCGGCAAGTCGGTGACTAGTCGGCAAGTCGGGATTATGCAGAAAAAGTTGAAAAAAGAAGGGGTAACATACAGAATTTGCGATTTTCAGGGGGCTTTAGTTTAGTTTTATAAAGGCATACAATACGTTATATACTAAGTACTAAACTAAATCTCCTCGAATCTCAATCGATCTGATCGTCTCACACTCTCACTACTTGGAGCTCTGTGTGTGTGTGTGTGTGTGTGTGTGTGTGTGTGTAACGACCCGCCCCAGCTGACCTGCTAACTCTTAGCCTAATCACGTGGCTCAAAAGGTTAACCTCAAGTTAATAGTAGCTAGTGGGCATTGTCATATATATTAAAAAAAATGAAAGAAAACAAAAATAGGACGCACTTGTCATACGCAATAAATATGATAGGTTTCGAGTGGAAATAGAGGTATTGGATTCGATGGGTGATATATACCCTGCACGGTATTCAGACTATCAGTTCCACATGAGAGCTAGTACTTCAGAGGTTCTCTAAACTTCATGATAAGCACCTAATAATGTATTTAGTGCTAAAAGACCTTAATTATGTTTCATTTATAAATGTTGCTTTTAGTTGATATTACACGTTAGGTGTTTTACTAGTGTTTATAGGAAATTCAAGTTAAATGGTGACCGAGAGTCTCAAGAGTTCTCAGGGTAGGCCGAGGTCATGGGTGATATATACCCTGCACGGTATTCAGACTATCAGTTCCACATGAGAGCTAGTACTTCAGAGGTTCTCTAAACTTCATGATAAGCACCTAATAATGTATTTAGTGCTAAAAGACCTTAATTATGTTTCATTTATAAATGTTGCTTTTAGTTGATATTACACGTTAGGTGTTTTACTAGTGTTTATAGGAAATTCAAGTTAAATGGTGACCGAGAGTCTCAAGAGTTCTCAGGGTAGGCCGAGGTCTCGAGTGTCTTTGGAAGTCCCGTCCCGAGTTTTGAAGTTCCTACTGGAGAAGTGTGACACTCCATATGCCACATCGACTGGCCATAGAAATATGGATTCGTATATTAGGTAATTTCCACCATCTATCGTGAACTCGAGATTAACCTTTTGAGCCACTTGATTAGGCTAAGGGTTAGCAGGTCAGCTAGCGCGGATCGTTACAGCTGGTTTCAAAGGACAACCCGGTCTACATGGTGGAGGCCACCTTTAGAATCTTCATGGGCTACCTCTTGAATCCCAGAGTAGTAGCAAAGTGTTATGCAGAACGAAGTGCTACACTATGGCCACTGGGGGAAGGAGGTTGGGCAATGCAACGAGGACATTGCATCATAAGGTGGGGAGATTGTGACATCTCACATCCCACATCGGTTGGCCATAGAAATATGGATTGCTATATTAGGTAATGCCCACCAACTATTGTTGACTCAAGGTTAACATTTGGAGACACGTGGTTAGGCTAAAGGTTAGCAAGTTAGCTGGCGGGGGTCGTTACAAGAAGTATCAAAGTAAGTGAGGAAAGACCAAGAGCCGAAAGGAATCAAAATGGAAGATTGCAGCATTTTGAGAAAGTGGACCGGTACAGGAAAAGTGATTGTACCGGTACAAAAACTCTCTGATTGCATTCGAAAACAGCATTGAAGCGGCACAGATAAAAAGTTGTACCGGTACAACTTCCCTCTCCGAAGTGCAACTTTGACAAGTCTCATATGCTTTTTGTGGTTATTTCCTAGGCTTATTTAAGCACTTCTAAGATATTTCTGGGCCATTATTCAGATTCCCAACCTTTCTCTACATTGCTTTAACTCTTTTGCTCTCCCCTTTGGATTTTAGCCTAAGTTATCCTTCGATTTTGGAGTTTCTCTTGTCTGAGGTATTGTGAATTTTTAATTTTCTTTTTTAATAAAATTGTAAGCCTTGTTGTTTAGCACAAGTCCTAGTTTTAAATCTTCATTTCAAGTTCAAATCATTTTCCTAGTTTTTCAACACTTAGCTTAAAATTCCTTAAAATGTAAAGATTTTTAGGTTGGATAGTGGGTATTCGCAAACTATTCGGCTGTTTCTCACATTGAACCCGGATCTAAGTTAAGTTATAGGCGGATCTAAGTTAAGTTATAGGTTGTGATTACCATCCAGATTGCCAAGTATGGGGTCTTTGGCCAGTCCTGCCGTATATATCTCTACAGTTCACACTAGAATCGAACTTCTTAATCGCCTAGTGTAAAAAGCATGCCTAGCATAATGTTGAACATTTTCTTGTCAAATCCCACTTCTATGGAGGGGTAGTCACCTTAGGCTCGGCGTAGGGTGATTATCACTCTATGGCCTAAGTGGATTCATGATTCTCACACTCGTGTTATCAATGCTTGTTTGTGTTTAATCCGGACTCGTAGCCTATCAATTTAAAACTCAAGATCGTTATGGTTTTTATTATTCATCGACAATAACATTGGCAATCATAATACTTGAATCAATGTCATTTTGATGGAACTTCCAATCAAACCAAAGTACCAAATGCCAGAAAGAATAATATTGGGATTTCATTGAACAATCTTCCGATCGAGCGCATAATTACCATGTGACTAGATTGCGTGCAAATTGTGAATCATGGAGATATTTAGGCTATACGTGGTGTGAACCTTGGCCCGAACCTCTTAGTTTAATTTTAAACAATCTGTAGTCTAGATTAAGATTTGGAACAGTAGTCTTTAATCATCAAAAATCAAGCAATCAACAAGGGTTGGCTATCGATAGCTGCAAATCACCGTTAGATCGATAGAGCATTTCCCTCCAGAACAACCATTCCATGTGGTTCAACCTTAGCAAGAAGTGCAAACGACTACAAAGCCCTATGCTTCGGGCTAATCACTTTGAGATACAATCTGTGGTCGCAAGCAATTCATGAGCCCAAAGTGTGAGCCTTACTTTTAAGGTGCAAGGCTTGCTCGAAAAGCTATTACACATTTCACAATAAGCAACATAGATGAAATTACAACGAACAAGAATAATACTTGCAATATGTTGACGGTGCGCTTTCTGATGCACCGATACTATTTGATTGAGATTTGTTTTTAGAGTCGCCACCCAGATTTGAGGTCCGAATCCGAGAAACCGATTTAAAATATGACTCGTATGCCCAATGAAAATATTCTTTTTGATCTTGCGGCACCAAAGATTTT
>JAXBDA010001291.1:0-57697 GCA_036023075.1 Gaultheria prostrata
ATTCAAAACAAAATTTGCATTTATTAGTTTTGCGTCAATTTTTTGTGGTTTATTGGTTCCTCTCGACGAGACGAATCTAACAAGTATGAAATTATAGTGAAAATTAATTTTTTTTTTAATAAAGCCAAAATTAAACCAATAAACCACGTATTTTTAGCTTTATTCAAAAAAAAATTAGTTTTGACCATAATTTTATACTCTTTAGATTCGTCTTGTCGAGAGGAACCAATAAACCACAAAAATTTGACGCAAAACAAACATTTGCGAAAAAGAATTGAATAAAGACAACGAATAAACCAAAAAACAGGTTTATGTTTATTTGCCAAAGGAGCAAATGTGATTGGGCTGGTTTGGGGCATTGATATGGATCCGCCCCTATTTTGGTCCTCCACCAGGAAGCACTTCACTTCCGGACCTTATTAAACACTACTCCCATTACACAAGGTCAGACGGCTTTGAGTGACTCAATTGGTATTCACAGATTCCAGGAATTTTTTATATCTACTTCTGCAGATGGTTTTGACACTCTGCCATCAAATAGTGAGAGCGCCTCATCCTGCAAATGTGCTCGAGTGTTGAGAAATCCTGTCGGAACCACCTCACTCCTTAGTGTGAGGACATATTCTACGAATTGTTTTCAAGTAGCAAAAAAGTAATGGCGGAACAGAATGGCATAGAAATAGTGGCCGGAGTTGGACATTGCTACATGGTTCCGCCTTTGGAATGGCACTTTGCTACTGCTCTGCAAAAAAAAAATACCAAAGATTTTTCTAGTTCCAGACATGTGACAAATTCGATTTGTGTTTTCGGCTTGGTTGAGATTCAACTTTATGCTAGGATGACGAATTGTACTGTATGTATCTAACAGTTTTCAGCAAAATGCACAAGCACCAAATTTAGGGAAAAGAAGGGGAAACAATCCATGCATACGTACGCCTATGTTTAAAACCCAACAAAAAGTACATAGCACAACTTCTATGTCAACCTTCCTCTAGTAGGTAGAATCATATCGAGTTCCATTTTTGCAAATACTGGTAATCATGAACCATCATCAACAAAAGTCCATATCATCCATTGACCTGAATACTGAAGCCCGGCATACAACTTTTTCCCTTCTAGTCCTCAAAACTTTTCATGACTTAAACCGGAAATCTCAAGCCATTCAATCGACCATTTGTACTATGAATAATTCTTCAGAAAATTGGTTAATTTGATTGCAACAGACAACAGTTTTCATAGCAGAAAGTAATCTCATCCCATTTGACACTCTTCTAGGTGATCTGATCAGAAGCCAAGGCAATCGAAGTACGATGAACTCGCTTTCACAGTCTTCGGGTAACACATGTATATGAATAAATAGCCCTCAAACCATCTCTATGAATTCACTGGTTTGCCGTTTAATTTGGGAAAAGGGTCTTGCTTGCTCAAAACCACCACTTTGCTCTTGTGCGCAAAGTATCCTTTCATAAGGTTCTTGTATATTAATATGGACATAATACACTCAACCTGAAAGACGAGCAACAGAAGACTTAAAACTTTGCCACTTGAACCAGCCAGCAGAAAGACATAAAGAAGTTTGTACTCCGCCAACTTCCGCACAAGTAAATATACAACAGCACATTGACAAAGAAATACCTCATCAACGTCCATGTCCATCTCAAGCCACTTCAATGCCTTCACAATTACTTCTAACTTGATCTGGTGTGCTTTACTAGGGTCCTTTTGCCTCTGGATGATGTAGCTGCATAACCACCAAGCAACAATCATGAATCGATTTGCACCGACATTTTCCAGAAACTTGTACAATTGATGGTTTTCAAAACTTTTTTGACATTTTTTTTTGGGGGGGAAAGAACCTGTTTTTTCAGAAACCAGTACGTTTTCAAATTCTCAAAAGCTATTTTCTCTACAGATGAGATATGCAATGGGTTTCTTGTTTAAAAGAATAGTTTAGAAAAAGTACTGTATTATTCAAAACTGATCCTGAAAACAACAAACAAGCAGGAGTGCTCCATAGAGGGACTCACATCTTCTTTATCAATCTCTGATAAACTTGGAGCTCTAACTTTTCTAGGACAAGATAGACACCTGATCTTAAGAACCTGACAACAAAGAAAGTGCGTCACACTTTACGAAAGTTAATGCATGATGCACTCTGATTTCGAAGGGGGAGAGATAGACGTACTGGTCTTCATGCTCTTGAAGAGCTTGTCTAAGTAACCGGAGGTCACCCCTTCTCATTGCTTGAATGACATTACTGTACTGTAAAATAAACAAGAAAAAATTGAAAAATTTCAAGCATCGGATGTCCAAAGTTTTCTCATTGAACAGCACTGCCAATGTTCTAAATCAAACACAAGTAACCATCCAAACTTTTTCAGGGGAGACTCATGGGCTAGTACCAGTATCAAATAACAGGAAGGAAGCTGTGTTTTTTAATTTCAGTCGTGAGCCAAGCTTGGCCAGCTCACTATATCATGGACGGTTATTACTCACAGTCTTGCAGTGTTAAGGCATTCTAGTTTTGACCAGAAGTAAAAAATTTGAAGGTCCAATTTTATAATACTTCTACAGTGCTAACATGACCCTCCCTCTCTCTCTCCCTCTCTCTCTCCCTCCCTCCCTCTCTCATTGTACAAAAGGCAATAGTACTATAGGATACGTGAAAACAACCACAACTCTACATGGTTTTTAGAGCTAAAATGCAAAAAAACAAGTTGGACAATGGAAGGAAAAATCTGCAAGGTTATACCTCAACCAGGTTATACTTCTCCAGAAGAGAAATCTTAGGCAGGATGCCTATTGAAAGCTTCACAGGTATCAGATATTTCAGAATCATCCTGTTGCAACAGAATCAAAGAGAAGAAATCATGCAATAACAACAAGGATAGAGAAAAACCTGGAACCTCAAATAGACTTTTAGATCTTTCAAGAAAGAGTTTCGAGATAATAAATATTGATTCAACGCTTATATGAAATGATAAAACCAAAAGCTTGTACCATTTACTTTGCTACTATGTACATAAGGAATCGGAAAAAGAGCAGTATATCTTTCCTAAATTCCACAACTGGAAAAGAAGATAGTACTACACAATTTAATTTAGTAATTCCTATTTCCTAGGAACTCTCTTTCATTTATGGAAGTAGTACATTCAAAAGATCTTGTGACCTTTGTTCTCATAAATAATTAAACCATACGAAATCAGTGGCTTCATAATTCAAAGCAAATGGAAAATAGAAACATTCTACCCAGTCATGTTTTGTCAAAGGTGATTAAGAGCGAATCGAAAAGATGAAACAGCGTGCTGAAGAAATATAAATTGAATCACAAGTCAATCCGTAATATTAGAACCATCATGTGATAGACATACACCAAGTTTTGTTCAGTGACAGAAAGTGCAAGGCCTTCTTCTAGTTCTGGTTAACAAATACTCCACTTTTTGGGCATATCATGCGGACAACGCAGCCCTTACTTGCACCTAAAATTTCAATGTATTTCCCTCCATTTTGAACACAGATCAAAATATAACATCAACTAGCAAGCACACCTGAACCAAACCTTATATTTGCTTCGCTACGAGGATTGCAATATGTTAAGGCGTATGATAACTTATGATCAGCCTGCAAGAAACAGATGTGGGGACCGAGTCAAATAGAAATAGAGGAAATCAGTAAACTTGAATACGGAGGTCATCATCACAAATATAATTTTACCACCACTCATGATTCTAACCTAGTACACCAATACACACAAAGGTAAGTGAAGCTGTAGAAAAAGGTTCAAATATTGAGCTGAAAAGGGATTGTTCTTTGGGGCATTTAACTTTTGAAAGACTTAATACCGTACAAGTTATAATCCTTAAACCAATTAAAGCTGCAAAGAAGCAGCATATTGTTCCCATATTCAGAACTTTAAGATGTCAATAGATACAGCCAACTCAAAAGGAAGCTCGTGTAATATTAAATTTACATAGGTTTCAGGTTACTTACAGCAGGAAAATTTTCATTAAACACCTCCAAACGACCTGTATAGTACATGTACGTGACCTACAAGGAGATAGCATCAGTGTTAGATTCTCCTACAATAGTCTCGACAAAATCATCATATACTAGGCATCAATTCTTAGACAAAAGCAATCAAATCTTATCTTACTTTATCTCTGACCGGAAATTCTTCAAAATCAAATATACGAGCTGTCTCAATGCTTCTAATTACACTTCGACAAAGATGAACTGTACCAAGCTGCAAAAAGAAAAGCATTTCAAAGTTCTTGAGCACTTAAAGAGATCTAACACAACTAGCCATACAATTTTTCTTTTTATGTCAGCATTTGGCTGGTGTTATTGGCCATACAGTGCTCATCAATGCAACAAAAAGTAAAACATCTCCTATTTGTTTTGAGACTGCTTCTCCTCACTAGAAATTCATACTACACGAGAATAAAAACTCGAGTATCCCTGAAATAGCGACGACAAAAGATGAGAGCGGGAGAGAGTGTCCTACCTTGAAATAAATCTTGAACAGCTGGCATGTGACATATAATGCCCCAACACGTTTGGGGCCTTTTCCCTACATGAAAGTGTCCAATGTTGAGCAACTGGAAAACCAAGGCATGAAACTTCTAGCCCCAGAACTAAGTTACAAATCATTCCAATTACATAATTATCAATAATGTAATATAGATAATTTCTTCCCCGAATTAGATAATTAAACCAAAGCAAAACAAACCAGAATGAAATGAGCCCTAGAGTCCTAGACCAACTTAATCAGAAATTATTTTGATAACAGATATGTGAAACCTACTAACCAAAAAAAAGACAGGCATAGAGACATACAGCAAGAACCCCAAACACTTTCATGAGGAATGAGCCTGCCCCCTTCAATTTCTCCGGGATTTTCCCCATCGAAGCCAACTCTCTATCAGCCTTGAATGACAAGAAAATACAGTAAGCGTGTAAACCAAAAAAAATTCTGAAAGGGGAAGACTAATACAAGGATAAACTCTCAGTTTTTTACCCTCTCCGCAAGAACCCGAATTTCATAAGCAATCACAAATAGTGCATCCAAAGCCCAAGCCGATTCCCAATTACGAAATTCCTGTATAAATGCACTGCACAACCCACCATTATTAACTCCTACTGTATTCTACCGAACAACTCTCATCAGCATATGGATTCTTCTTAATCATAATGAAAGAGAATTCAAATAGGATATAAGAGGCAATACTTGGCGGATTTTTCAAAAGACTGGTAGGATTCAACCAGGTGACCGAGCCTGTAGTTTTGTAACGAGCGAAATAGGGGTACTAGAATTTCCCCAAATTGAGAGTACTTGTCAAACTGCTTAATCAATCTGCTTGCATCCTGTGACATTTACAAGGCAGCAATCAGAAACTGTACACCATGTTCAGAACCCTAATTAGACAAAGCAAAGCTCATTCACAAACAGGAGCGGATGCAGCTACGGCCCAGCCCCACCTTATTTTTGTCATAATTACACGTATATGACTATATATGAATGTCCTCCATTTATCCTCCTAAATTATGTTGGTTTCCTCCTATGTTCCATAGTTTAAAATATTGGTATCGGCGTATCAGGAACCGGCATATCGAACGATACGTCGCAGGAATCGGGTGTAGCGATCGTGAATTTTTTAACTTTTTGGGCGTATCGGCCGATATAGTACGTATCCGTATCAGCCGATACGGTATGGTACGAATCCGTATCGGAGCCTCCAAATCCCGAGACGAACCGACCAATACGGTACGTATCAGTCAATATTCAAAACTATACTATGTTCTATTTAAAAAGTCCTAGATATGCTCAATTAGGAATCTTCTTAATGAAATTAGGCTTTCGATTAATCTTTTGGTTCTTAAATTGTACATAAAAATCAGAACTTTGGACTGTATACTAATAGTATCCCTCATTTATCCCCCTAAATTATGTTAGTTTTCCTCCTAGAGTATTCCAAAACCCTAGAATAGGCTCAACCTATGTGTTTAATACTTAATTTACTCACTAGCGACTACATACTAAAATTAGGGTTTCTGTGAAGGGTTAATCAAATTATGCATTTGATTAAGCTTTTGGTTTTTTAATTAATGTGCTTATTGTCTGTGAAAATCAGAACTTTGGACGAACTTGCGTAGATTAAAGTGGAATAGAATTGAATAATTTAGGTATTCTTTGGGATCTTTTCTAGTTTATTTACCTATTCCTTTATTTTCGATTCGATCTCTTAACACTGGAGCTCACTATATGTTGATTTTTATAGATCCGCCACGGATATAAGTGCAGATACATACACATATACGCATATTATTGTAGAGAGAGAAAGAGAGGGAGGGAAAGGGGGTACCTGGAAGACGTTGAGGGCGTCGGCGAGGGAGAGGAGAGAATGAGAGTCGGAGGAGACGGCGAGGAGGCGCTTGAGGGAGGAGCCGTCCTGGTAGGAAACGGCGTCGGAGAAGCGGTTGAGGTAATCGGTGATTCTTCTGTGTGCTTCGCCCATGCTTACGTACGCCATTGCTTCTCTCTCCTTCTGCTGCTTCAACCTCTCTCTCTCTCTACAAGTTTACCACTGGGCGATGTGTAGTTTCGCAAGTTGTTGCATATCAAAGGGAGCGGACTCAGCGGAGGGAGAAGAAGGAGCCGTCGTTTCTCGTTCGAAGAATTGCCCGAGTTACGAATTTCCCTGAAGTTCTTCTCCACTAGCACAAAAATCAACTGGGGTTCTCAAAAGTTTTGCCTAAGTAATGACTTTGATTTAGTATTTTTTTCGTTTTTATTTAATTTATTTATGTTTTTGCATTGGTTAGTTTTGAGTTATATTTTTGTTTGTAATTTGAAAAATAAAAAATTGCCATTGAAACTCACAATTTTTAAATAAATACGAAAATAAGTCCAAAAAATCTGTTTTTTTTAAATAAAAAAAAAATTGGATTTGGGTCATGATTTTTTACTTTTTCAGATTCTCTCGTCGAGAGAAAATAATAATACACAAAAAGTTGATGCAAAACTAACTATCGTGGAAAAAAAATCAAATAAAAATGAAAAAATAAGTCAGGTAAATTTCAATGTTGTGCTTGTTTTATTTTTTGTACGTCTTAAAAATTGATCTATATTTTTTATTCTATAATGTTTTTTATGATTTCGAAATCTATAATACAGTATTTATTTAACAAAAATAATTGAGATCTATAAACAAGATCCATGTTGAATATAAAAAATATTATAAATTAAAAGAAACATGCATAACAAATTGAGACGGATGAAATAATTAGCAACACTGAATAACCTATCCCATATTGAAATTTGGTGAAATAAGAGTATCTCCAATTTTGATCCATTTTGAGACCCATACTCAAAATTGGGGTAAAGACATCAAAAATCCATCTCCAATCTTTACCTAAGAGCATCTCCAATCATTCCCCATTTTAAGACCCAAATTTGAAATTTGGGCAAAACCCTCAAAATCTCATCTCCAATGTATGACCCAAACCCTTTCCCATTTTGGGTTTGACCCATTTCCTTCCCCATTTTGGGGACACCCCAGAGTCATACCCATTTTTGCAACGGCTCTTTGGGGGGAGAAAGAGACAACGACTCTTTGGGGGGAGAGAGAGAGAGACCTGGTTCTGGAGCTTCGTCGGAGATGTCTTGAGCAACCCACCTTCTTGATCTGTCGCCAGATATTCGCCGGAGCTTCGTCGGAGCAACGGAAAACCTTTAGATATGTCACCGGAGCTTCGTCGGAGCCACCCAAAACCTATCGATCTATCACTGAAGCTTCATCGGAGCAACCCAAACCTTTACAAACTGTCACCATAATTCGCCGGAGATTTACAGGCTTCGCCGTAGTTCACCGGCGATTCACTAGTTCGCTCCTCTCTCTCTCTCTAAATTACATGAATGCTATCAGAGTTTTCAAAAATTATATATTTGGGTACAAAATGGGTTTCCCCCTTAGAGATACTCATACCCAAATTGGGGATTTGCTCAAAGTTTGACTCAAATTGGGTAAAAAAAAAAAAGGGGGTTAGGATTGGAGATGCTCTAACCTTACCTATTTAGGGGTTTTACCCATTTTTTTTCCCATTCTAGGGACACTCCAAAACTTAACCCAATTTGCCAGCAACTACCTTGCTTCACCGGAGCTCCTCGCAGACACTTCAATAGGATGCCAGATCTTCGTCGGAGCTTTGCCGGTTGTCTTGAAATGATGAGAGATCTTCGCTGGATCTTTTAATTTGATGCCAATGCTTCGTCGGATCTGCTATAAGGTCCTCGGACATTCACTAGAGCTTCTGGAGGGTCGCCGGAGCTTCTGGATCACCGAAGCTTTCACCAGAGTTGAATCTATCATCTATTTATGAACATATATGCCATTCGTAATTAAATAAATGAATTTGGGGTGAAAATGGAGTTTTCCATTGGAGATCACTCTACCCAAATTGAGGATTTAGACAATTTTTTACTCAAATTAGGGTTAAAAAAAAAAGGTGTGGACTAGAGATTCTCTAAGGTGATTTTTGTGCCCCATTTCAATTTTTTTGTAACTTTATAAAGTTATGTCTCTCTCATTCTTCTTCATACCGCTTCTCTATAAAATAATTTTATCCAAGAGAATACTGTCGATTATGTGATCAGGTCCATACATTTACAGTGTCTTTGGATGGTGAGAGAAGAAAGGAGAAGAAAAGGGAGGCATCACCATTAATGGTGAGAGAAGAAAAGAAAGGAGAGGGGTTTCTCACCCTCTCATCCAAAACACCCCTGAGAAATCACTCTCTCTCCCTCCCATTTCGGTCATCTCTCTCATCTCCGGTGACCTCAAAAACCAGTTTTGATCACAGATCCGGCTTTCCCTCGACGAGACGAAGACAACGGTGCAAGTCCGACGACGATCCAACGACAGGGTGGACCTCACGGCCGCCGGCGATCCCGTTTCTCACGGAATCTCGCCACTTTTGGCGAGAACAAAGGAGGGAGAGAGGGAGGGGGGGGAAGGGGCTCTGGTTTCCCACCATTTCTCTTCCTCTCCCACCATTTTTGTCATCCAAACAAGGGAGAGAGTTGAGTCCCATTTCTTCTCCTTTCTTTTCTCACGGTTTCTCTCAATCCAAAGGACATGTTAGTCTTTTGTTAAATTTGTGGTGCTCAACCATCTCCAACAAACTTCCTTCTCTAAGGCTCACCGTGCTCGGTGTTTCCCGTTCATCTTCCTCTGCCACAAGCTTGTTTGTTACATATCCAGACGCCGATGACTCCCCAGGTGAATCAAGTTTGATTCACCATTTACTACTATGTCGTCGTCGACGGGTGGTAGTCGTGTTGTGTTTTTGGAATTGGTGGTGGTAATAGGTAGTAGTCATGGTGTCTTCTGGCAACCAACAAAGATAGATCGACGAGTTGTGGAGGTGCGGTAGTGTTTTTGCGGTGGTCAATCGTGATGGTTAAGGAATCATGGAGAGAGAGAGAGAGACAGAGAGAGAGAGAGAGAGAGAATTGATTACGGAGGAGGACAACAACGGCAGGGGCAATGGATGGTGGAAGCCTTTGAAAATTTGAGTAAAGAGTTGGAGATACTCATACTAAATGGAGTCTTACTCAATTTTTTTACTGAGATATGAGCCAGTCAAAAATTGAGTTAGGACTTGAAATAAGTAATTATCTAGTAGTCTTGGAGCACTGCCACGTGATGTCCCAACACCTTTTCTCGTGACTTGGAACATCCCCGCTAAAAAACTATTTGTGGTCTTGGGGCAACGCCATGTGGTGCCCCAACATCCTTATCTACCAAAATAGTTTTTTCGCTTATTTACGTAGCAGTGTCCTAAGATCATCAAATAATTGTTTGCTTGTGGTGCGCACATGGTTATTTGTTGTTTGGGGTTTCTATTTAGGGTCTTGTTAACCTCCACATGGGGGATAATAGATACATAAAGACAAATAAGTTCGAATTTCAATACATATCTCACGGATATCAATATATATTCTTCACGGATGTTCATACACCTTTTTCAAATATTACTTTTACACATTATCCTCCACCCTTTGAGCTAAGTTTAGCATGTTCCTTCCATGTAATTGGGTAGCAAAACAATAAGATCCCAAAAAAAAATACTAAGATCCACCGAACCACATGATCTGTCTTGTCTATTACCTAGACGACCAATCCTGATCGTCCAATGAATACCATCAGGCATCAGCATAAATCCAGCTTTTCTACGAGAAGCTCATCAAAACGTCGTCGTCCAATCCAGCAACTCAGCATCAAGCCATCATGGCATCAACATAAATCCAGCTTTACTACGAGAAGCTCATCAAAACGTCGTCGTCCAATCCGGCAACTCAGCCTATCTTCGTTTCGACTCCACCAGGACCACCACCACCTCTCACCCCGCCAAAGTACACCTCTGTAGTCCTCTCGATTGCTACCTTTCAACGACTGTTCCTAGCAAGACCCTTTCCCTTCCATCTCACTCCAATTCCTCTCTCTCTCTCTAAACCAACAAAGACCAACCCAGATCACAGAATCCTAAAATCTTTCAACCCATTTCATAACACCACCAATTTCTCTCTATCTCTCTCTGTTTGAAGGATCAGAGCATTACCCAGATCACAAAATCTTAAATTCTGTATCTATCTATATCTCTCTTTCCACGGACATGGGTTCAGATTCTAACTTGTCCTCAAACATCAAGCCCATCCCAGTTCCAACTCAAGAAGAAGACCCACCAAACCAAACCACTGCCCTCCTCTCTTTCGACACAGACCACAACTCTTCACCTCCTCCACCATCAAAACCCACCACCACCACTCTCATATTCATCTCTCTCCTCCTTTCCACCTGCATCGCTTTCTCCGCCGCCGCCGCCTTCGCGTTCCTCTTCTTCTCCTCCAACTCCTCCTCAAAACCCCAATCCCAATCCCCATCCCCATCCCCATCCCCACCCAATTCCAATCTTACCCCTCAAACCCTAACTGAGTTCGCTCGTCCACTTAAAAAACTCAGTCACCCAGTTGTTCTCTTGATTTCCTCAGATGGGTTTCGATTCGGGTACCAATACAAGACCCAAACCCCCAACATCGACCGATTGATCGAAAACGGTACCGAGGCCGAAATGGGTTTGATTCCTGTTTTTCCCACCTTGACTTTCCCAAACCATTACTCAATTGTCACTGGCTTATACCCAGCTTATCATGGGATTATCAATAACTATTTCACTGATCCACATACTGGGGAGTATTTCAATATGGGTAGTCATGAGCCCAAGTGGTGGTTAGGTGAACCCTTGTGGGAGACTGTGGCTAACCATGGTTTGAAGGCTGCAACCTATTTCTGGCCTGGTTCTGAGGTAAAAAAGGGTTCTTGGACTTGTCCTGAGGGTTTATGTATGTTTTATAATGGTTCAGTTCCTTTTGAGAATCGAGTCGATACGGTTTTAGAGTACTTTGATTTGCCAGATAGCGAAATTCCTGTGTTTATGACCTTATATTTTGAAGACCCAGATCATCAGGGTCATCAGGTGGGACCTGATGATCCTGAAATCACTGATGCAGTTGCTAGAATTGATAGGATGATTGGGAGGTTGATTGAAGGTTTGGAAAAAAGAGGGGTTTTTGAGGATGTTAACATAATTATGGTGGGTGATCATGGAATGGTTGGTACATGTGATAAGAAGTTAATTTTTCTTGAAGATTTGGCACGGTGGATTGAAATTCCAAAGGATTGGGTTCAATCTTATAGTCCACTGCTTGCAATCTGTCCACCGGCAGGTTGGTCTCCTTCGGATGTTGTGACGAAGATGAACGAAGGATTGAGTTCAGGGAAAGTGGATAATGGGCAATATTTGAAGGTTTATCTTAAGGAGGATTTGCCTAGTCGGTTGCATTACTTTGCAAGCGATAGGATTTCGCCAATTATAGGGCTGATTGAAGAGAGTTATAAGGTGGAACAGAAAGAATCGAAGAGGAAAGAATGTGGAGGGGCACATGGGTATGACAATGCGTTCTTCTCAATGAGGACTATTTTTATTGGCCATGGTCCTCAATTTTCTAGGGGGAAAAAGGTCCCATCTTTTGAGAATGTGCAGATATACAATCTGGTCACCTCCATTCTCAATATACAAGGAGCTTCCAATAATGGGACCACATCTTTTCCCGACTCTGTTATTTTATCTAGCCACTGATATCCATGGAGCTAGCATTTCCGGAATTGAATCTGTTATGAGGCCGCAAGTATTGTGCTTGTCATATACTATGCAGATTACGTCGCGATGGAGTATTTCCACTGGGCCTTTACATGAGGTGATGAACCTATATCCGTGGCAATCAGTTGGGTCACCTTTTGATTAGGCAGGGTATATGAGAAATAATGGAGACCTTGCCATTTTCTTGGATCTTATGTTTTGAGCTGTAGATGTAAAAATTACAACGTAGCATCTCAGTTGTAATTTTGTATATTCTACTACTACTTTAATTCAGCTACCACTTGGATGTTTGGAAATGATCTGTATGCGGATTTCATGATTTTATTCTTATTATTGATACAGATTTGGATGATGGCCCAGTGGACCAGTCCACGACGACATTGTTGTATTGATCGTACACTAATGGTGTGAGTTATTTACTGAGTTCAATGGAACATATTTATTGAACTTCTTAGAGGTCATGTGTGCTCTCAAGAAACAAGAAATGATCTACCTAAAAGATGTAGTTGATTTGTAGTAGATGTTGTCCTTGGCCCTCTTTTTCTGCTATCGAAGCCTAAATAAGCCGTGGCTCGGTGCTTATCTACGTCTTTTCTTGCCTTTTTTTTTTATTATGGTCGTCTTTTCTTGCCTTTGATTCCAGGCTTTTATCAGTTCCGGGCCATTGGTTTTCCTGTGTGGGTTAAGACTCTATTATTAGACTTTAGCTTGAGCAGCCTTGAAGAGTAGCATATGGAAAAGGAAGTTGCAGAGTGCTTGTTCATGCAGCAGGACTGATATGATTCTCAGATATTATATGTGTCCATCAGAAATTTGATATCCTTCCTCTTTCCATGGTACTAAGCTTCTGTGTTCGAACATAGATATACTTTTCCGACTCCTTCAACCGTTGTAGAATGATTGTGAGGTGCATTTTTTTATCGCTGAAGTAACATAAGCAGCATTAGATCTAGCTACTGTACTGCTGCTTTTTTCTTTTTTTTTGTATAACCCTACCGTACTGCTCATTAGCTTTTTTCATAGTGCACATACCATGAATTTCTCTGAGTAGCCATATCTCTGAACTTGCATTTGATTCCCATACTCTCTCCTGGTAAAACCCACTGGGGCTTAAGAGATGCTACTTCGAAATTATTTAAAATGAGGTTGCTGATGGTGCAGAAGTCACCGACAACAAACTTAGAAATGATAAGAGTTCGAGTGCTTCTGAGTTTTGAGTATGTCATAATCCTTGCTTCTAATTTTACTCCTGAAGAAACTGTCTTCATGAACTGTTTCCATAGTTTAAAGACCATTAGGAAACCATTTGGGCAAGCAAAAAAGTTGTACACGACATTCTGTCATGGATTGGTTTCTACTTCATCGACTTATGTTGCAAAATCGAAAGCAAGAGGGTTGCAGTTACGAGTTCTTGTCTAGGTTTTGCAGGTTTATGTATCTTTCGATAAGTTGTTCATGTTATAGGGAGGACGACTGAAACCTTATACTACCAAGATGCTTTTTAATACAGAATTAGCCTTCTAACTGCTTTGATCACAAGGGATTTTTGGTTTAGCACCGTCTTCTGGTTTACTTCTGGACATGCTGCGGTAAATCCATAGAGAATTCCTCTTTGGGAAATGGTTTACAGACAGAAGTAACGGTGTCCGTTACGGTTTAACAACAGCAGCTAGCTAACCACTTTTTGTTTTTTACTTGAAAGCCAAAAAAAGCTCAGCAAATCACAAGAACCAAAAAAAAAAAACCCGTCTCCCGAGTAAATTCAAATACGACTTTAAATGCTCTCAAGTAATCGGAACTTGGAAGCATAAATTTTTATTTGGAAAAAGGAAGGGATCCTCTTCGATTTATAAGGCCTTATTTCAGAAAATTTTCTTTTCTAGCAAGCTGTTTTTTATTGTCCTTTTTTTGATTTTTTGATTGATTTATTATGAGAGAATAACCTGTCTTGTAGACTGTAAAAAAATAGTAAAAGACAATTTTCTGGAAGAAGGCTTGGACTCCATGTTTTCAAAGTGGTCTAATAAGTGAGTATTTTGATCATGAAAGTAAGCTCGAAAAAGAGACAGTACAAAGTTGAAACACGCCTGACTAGAGGTCAAATAGAAAGCAAGACAGAGCAACAAAAAAAATGGTAGCACAAAGCAAGCATTCTAGAGAGCACAGATTTATGAAGAAATCGACCAAAAATGGGAGAAAACAAAAAATAAACGTTAAGGTTAAATTGCAAACTTGAAAAATGAAGTCTGGGATCAAAAAATAAAAAATCGGAAACACAACGGAAATCGGGAGAGAAAAGGAGAATGACGAAGCACCTGGTTTAATCTTCAGGGAAATCGATCTTTGCTACATAGCTTTGGTCGAACGAGAGAGAGATATTGAGAAAGCGACGTGAATACAAAGAGAAGTCGATGTTTAGTAGGGGAAAAACATTTTCATGGCATTTTGGGAATATGGACTGTTTACATGGCAAAAACGTCTATGTAGCTCCTCGATTCTTGGAGGTTTAGGAGGCCACTATTTTAGTGGTACTCTGAGAGCAGCCACTTTGTGCATATTGCCAAAGGTTAGATCTGTCTCCAATCATCCCCGCCCATATCCCAATAATTGAAGACTAGATGGGTTCTGTTGTTGTTGTTGTTGTTGAGCTGTTTACAGGACTCATGTTTTTTAGTCTAGGATAGGTAATCACACATCCCCTGATACTATATAACTAGTATGAACCTGTAATATGCACGGAGAAATGAAATAAAATGATGTGTTTTCTCTTTTTTTATTAGCTAAAATTATATTTTCTATAACAAGGTATGGAATTACTGGATCAATTAAATTTAAAGAGTATAACAATTTTATTTCTTATATGCTCCTCTTGACTATATTTTTCCATGGTGATTTAATTGGCTACAAAATCATAATTCATTTATGTGTCTTTTCTCAAAACAATTGATAAAATAAGACATAACCCGTGCTATGCACGAAGTAAATCAAAAATTGTTTTAGAATGTTATACCAATGAAATTACAATCCCATAATTTCAAAGTTGAAGGGCAAAAAAGTTAACAAAAAGCATTTTAATAGCACGATGCCATAGGCCGGATAAAAGGCCAAAAACCCGCGTCTACCAATACCAGTTAGGTACAATTCCATAATTGTGTTGCACTCACGAAAAAAAAAAAAAAAAGCATTGCACCCCTGTTGGTCCAAATGGAAGTGTCAGTGTGTGGTCAAACCAATTTTTTTGGAAATAAATTCTCTGCATTGCATCCTGGGTCCATTTCTATTGCACCTTGCATGCAATTGTGTTACACTCACAAAAAAAAAAAAAAAACATTGCACTCGTGTTGGTCCAAATGGAGGTACCAGTGTGTGGTCAAACCAAATCCTTGCACTCATATTAGTTGAGTGAGGGGTAGTTTTCACCTGAGGGGTAATTTCGTCAATCAATCTCCCGGTGCCACTTATGTGAATTATTATTTTCCTTATCATTCATGAAGTGATTTTCCAATAAGTGTGTCATCAAGGTGTATTTTTTTGCCCCTTTCCTCTTTGAAATGTCATTTCCTCTAAAACATATACGCAAAGGGTTGAGTGGGTGAAAAAAGATAAGAAAAGAAAGGTGCATTGTTTTCCTTAATGATGAGAAAAGAAAAGAAAGGAGAGTGTTTTCTCTGCCACCAAATCTCACCAAAAGGATTCTTTATTCTCACCATTTCTCACTCTCACCCACTGTTTTAGCCATCTAACCATGGGAGCATGTGCCACCCCCGGTTCTTGAAAAGTTAAAAAAAAAAAATAGTTATACTACGCGTTAATATAAACTCCTATGTTATATTTGTCCGAATTATGGCAAGGTTGTTGCTGTAGCTCAGTGGTTGAAGATTCCCCCTCCCTTTGAGAGGTCGTGGGTTCATAACCCCATGTCTGACTCATAACTTTTTCTCTCTCTTTAAAATTGACAATTCTTTTTTTTTTTTTTCTCTCTCTCTCTCTCTATAAAATTGTTGACACATTATGTAGTGGACCGAAATATAATGCCCCCAAGGGCTATGGAAGGCTCGACATGATGGTCCAGAAGATGAGAAGGCCAAGGCCCATCTCCTGACAAGAAGTGGGCTAGAGCGTTACCAGAGCCCAACATGAGCGTCTTGGAGCGGTTTGACTCGGAGCAGACCGACGTACCAGCTGGGACAAGATTGTCTCGGGCGAGCCGTCATTGACCAAACGAGACGCCCAAGCCAGAAGCGTCAAGATAGCATGACGTGTCATGACGACACTTGAAGCGGTCCCATTTATGGGTCACATGCGCGGAACCAACTGGCCGATGTCATGGTGACAGCAGCCGAGCTGTTATGGCACGCGTCATTCCCTAATTGGAGGCAATTCCCATGCAATAATAACAGAATGATACCTTGACGTCATGAGGTGTCACCTGAGCCTCTTGACTGATCTACCTTTGTACTTGGAGCACAAGCCAGGGGTGCCTATATAAGAGAAAGAGATGCAACCCTAAAGAGGGACACAATTCACTTCTAACCCTCTCAATTCTACTTCTCTGGTTTCCATCTCCTCCATCTACTCACTAGACCGTCGGAGTGCCTTCCCTTGCCAACTTCCGGCCAAGTTAGGCGCTAACGCCGGGTGCTACGTATGCAGGAGACCCATGGGAAGCTTGATCTAGCCCGTTACGGTGAAAAGGAGCACCAAAGGGGTCTGTCGGAAAACAGGACGCCACACATTACTTTCTCTCTCTTTAAAATTGACATTTCTTTTCCTCTCTCTCTTTATTAAATATTTTCGTATAGGATTTCTCGAGTTTCTTTGTAGCAAAATAAATATCTCGATTAGCTCTTTAATTTGGTGCGAAAAATTAAAAAAACTATGAACAGAAGTACTTAATTTATATCGAAAAATTGCACGTTTTTTCGGAAGAGGCTATCATTTGGGACACATGGAGTTAACTATAATACTCCAGTAGACTTCCGTTTAACGGCGCCACAGTAGACTTCCGTTTAACGGCGCCACGTCCTATGTAATTCCGGGCACCGTCCCTGCATGTGAGAGAAAATTTCTTTGCTTCTCTTAAAAACCTTCAATCCAAGGGGCTGTAATATTGGTGTGAATTTCGTCCTATCTGGTTCACACATATACACACCGACATTTCTTTCAATGGTGGTTACTGCAGTTTTCTACTGACGTAGCAGAAAATCTAGATACATACTCCAATATATATAGAATTTCATGCCCCAAAATTTCCGTCTTTTTCTATCTGTCTCTTAGCCTGTGTGGGTATTCTCTCTTCAATGGCTGATGTTATTCGACTATCATTCAATCCGCTTCGGTTCTCTTCTTCTTCTTTGGTTCTAACCTCCTTTGCCGTCCTCTTCTTTTCCTCCTCCACAAAACCTCAACCCCAATCCCCATCCCAACCCAATTCCAAACTTGCTCCTCAAACCCAAACTGAGTTCGCTCGTTCACTTAAAAAACTCAATCACCCAGTTGTCCTCTTGATTTCCTCAGATGGGTTTCGATTCGGGTACCAATACAAGACCCAAACCCCCAACATTGACCGATTGATCGAAAACGGGACCGAAGCCGAAATGGGTTTGATTCCTGTTTTTCCTACCCTAACTTTCCCAAACCATTACTCAATTGTCACTGGCTTATACCCAGCTTATCATGGGATTATCAATAACTATTTCACTGATCCACATACTGGGGAGTATTTCAATATGGGCAGTCATGAGCCCAAGTGGTGGTTAGGTGAACCCTTGTGGGAGACTGTGGCTAACCATGGTTTGAAGGCTGCAACCTATTTCTGGCCTGGTTCTGAGGTAAAAAAGGGTTCTTGGACTTGTCCTGAGGGTTTATGTATGTTTTATAATGGTTCAGTTCCTTTTGAGAATCGAGTCGATACGGTTTTAGAGTACTTTGATTTGCCAGATAGCGAAATTCCTGTGTTTATGACCTTATATTTTGAAGACCCAGATCATCAGGGTCATCAGGTGGGACCTGATGATCCTGAAATCACTGATGCAGTTGCTAGAATTGATAGGATGATTGGGAGGTTGATTGAAGGTTTGGAAAAAAGAGGGGTTTTTGAGGATGTTAACATAATTATGGTGGGTGATCATGGAATGGTTGGTACATGTGATAAGAAGTTAATTTTTCTTGAAGATTTGGCACGGTGGATTGAAATTCCAAAGGATTGGGTTCAATCTTATAGTCCACTGCTTGCAATTCGTCCACCGGCAGGTTGGTCTCCTTCGGATGTTGTGACGAAGATGAACGAAGGATTGAGTTCAGGGAAAGTGGATAATGGGCAACATTTGAAGGTTTATCTTAAGGAGGATTTGCCTAGTCGGTTGCATTACTTTGCAAGCGATAGGATTCCACCAATTATAGGGCTGATTGAAGAGAGTTATATGGTGGAACAGAAAGAATCGAAGAGGAAAGAATGTGGAGGGGCACATGGGTATGACAATGCGTTCTTCTCAATGAGGACTATTTTTATTGGCCATGGTCCTCAATTTCCTAGGGGGAAAAAGGTCCCATCTTTTGAGAACGTGCAGATATACAATCTGGTCACCTCCATTCTCAATATACAAGGAGCTTCCAATAATGGGACTGCATCTTTTCCCGACTCAGTTATTTTACCTAGCCACTGATATCCATGGAGCTAGCATTTCCGGAATTGAATCTGTTATGAGGCCATAAGTGTGCTTGGTCATATATTCTGCAGATTACGTTGTGATGGAGTATTTCCATTGGGCCTTCACATGAGGTAATGAACCTATATCCGTGGCAATCAGTTGGGTCACCTTTTGATTAGGCAGGGTATATGAGAAATAATGGAGACCTTGCCATTTTCTTGGATCTTATGTTTTGAGCTGCAGATGTAAAAATTACAACCTAGCATCTCAGTTGTAATGTTGTATATTCTACTACTACTTTTAATCCAGCTATCACTTGGATGTTTGGAAATGATGTGTTTGCGGATTTCATGATTTTATTCTTATTATTGATTCAGATTTGGATGATGGCCTGGTGGACCAGTCCACGATTACAATGCTGTTTTGAACGTAACTAACGATGTGAGCTATTTATTGAGTTCAATGAAACATATTTATTGAACTTCTTAGAGGTCATGCGTGCTCTCAAGAAACAGGAAAGGATCTACCTAAAAGATGTAGTTGATTCCTAGTAGCAGTTGTCCTTCGCCGTCTTTTTCTGCTATCGAAGCCTAAATAAGTGGTGGCTCGGTGCTTATCTCTGTCTTTTCTTGCCTTTTTTTTGTCGCTGTCTTTTCTGCCCTTTGATTCCAGGCTTTTATCACTGCCGGGCTATTGATTTTCCTGTGTGGGTTAAGATATTAGACCTTAGCTTGAGCAGCCTTGAAGAGTAAGTAGCCTTGCATATGGAAAAGGCAGTGGCAGAGTGCTTGTTCATGTCGATCAGAAATTTAATAATATCCTTCCTCTTTCCATGGTGCTAAGCTTCTGTGTTCAAACATAGATATACTTGTCCTGACTCCTGTTGAATGATTGTGAGGTGCATTTTTTAGTCTCTTCTGTGCACAACACCGTGTGGTGCAGGGATCCAGCCGTGCATTGCGAAAATGCATGGCTCGAATTTAATCCAAGTAATGGACGGTTCGGATTTACATGGGATCCGAGCCGTGCATTTTCGCAATGGACTGCCGGATTCCCCACACCACACAGTGCAGTGCACATGGTGCACGGCAGGAACTCCACTCCCCATTGGAACATATTACAACCCTAGGTGGCGAAGAGCCGACATCGAGGTGCCAAATCGCTGAAGTAACATAAGTGGCATTAGATTTCACTACCGTACTGCGTAGCTTTTTTCCTAGTGCGCCTACCGTAAATTTCTCTGAGTAGCCATATCTCTGAACTTGCATTTGATTCCCATACTTGCTCCTGGTACGGGGCTTAAGACATGCAATTTTCCTTAGTTACCTCTTTCTTTCTTGGCTCGCCTAACTACTTTGAAATTTTTTAAAATGAGGTTGCTGATGGTGCAGAAGTCACCAACACAAACTTTCGAGTATGTCATGATCCTTGCTTCTAATTGTACCCCTGAAGAACTGTCTTCGCGAATTGTTTCCATAGCAAAAAAAAAAATGGTAGCACAAAGCCACCATTCTAGAGAACGCAGATCTATAAAGAAATTGAGCAAAAAATGGGAGAAAACAAAAAAATAAAGGTTAGGGTTAAATTGCAAACTGTAAAAATGAAGTCTGGGATCGAAAAAACAGAAATCGAAACACAACAGAGATCGGAAGAGAAAAGGAGAACGACGAAGTACCTGGTTTGATCTTTGGGTAAAACGATTGTCGCTACACAACTTTGGTCGAACAAGAGAGATACAGAGAAAGCAGCTTGAATACAAAGAGAGAAAGAAGTCGATGTTTTGTAGGGCAAAAACATTTCTATGGCATTTCCGGAATACGGGTTGTTTACCTAATTTTTAGTCTGGGATAGGTAATTCAACACCCTCGGTATTTTATTAATACCCCCCATGTATTATTTTTATACCAGATTAGTAATTCCAACCACTTTCCGGAAATCAAACAAGGAGAAAACAAGATTAGGCGCGGATAGTCCTATCCCAAGCGCCTAATCCCCAAATAAAATGGGGCCGTACTCTATTTCTAGTTGGATACGGAAGTCATGCTATTATTTGGTTTCCCAACACGGCCTTGTATTGTTGGTTAACTACAAAGGCTCCGTTTGGGTGCCTGTTTTTTGATTTTTTGCTTTCTCTTTTTTGGTTTTTGGGTGTTTGGCAGCAAAGGGGAAAAACAGTTTCTTCATTTCTTGTGATAGAGAGAAGAAAGCAAAAAGAGGCTCGCACCTCCTTTTCAATTTCTACTTCTGGGTTTCTCTCATCTCTCTCCTAAAATGCATTCTGAATGCATTCTGCACATTTCTCCCAAACGGTCATCCCAAATTCAAAAGTTATTTTGGCCATAATCCAAAAAATCAAAAAGATAAAAAATAAAAAATAAAAAGCTAAAAAATAGGCTCGTAAAAGCAAGAGACCAACGGAGAACCAATACTTTAATTACGGCAGTAATATTGGCGTGAGCTCCGTCCTATCTGGTTCACACAATTACACACCGATATTTTCTTCATCTTCCTCACACACACACACACACACACACAGAGAGAGAGAGAGAGAGAGAGAGAGAGAGAGAGAGAGCTTTCTTCCAATGGTGGTTACTGCAGTTTTCTACTGATGTAGCAAGAAACTCTACATACATAATAAGTATAGAATTGCATGCCCCAAAATTTCCTTCATTTTCTATCTGTCTCTTTGCCGTTGTGGGTTTTCTCTCTTCAATGGCTGATGTTATTAGACTATCATTCAATCCGCTTCGCTTCTCTTCTTCTTCTTCGGTTCTAACCTCCTTCTCGTCCTCCTTGAATTCTCTCCAATCGGGTGCACCTTCCAATCAGAAATCGTGTGCGAGGGTTTTATCTGCCGCTGCTGCCGCTGCTCATATTTCTGCTAATGGGATTGTTACTCGCTTTTCCTTCAGACCCACGAAGATTTTCGATTCTTTCAAGGTAAAAATCCCTCCTTTTCGTCATAAGGTACCCTTCTTTGTTGGTTAATCTGAACACATACTGTTTTGGTATGTAATTGAAGAAATACACTGAAGTAAACAATGCAAATTGCTTCTATTTTCATGGTTGTTTTTTTAATGGTGGGAAAATCCGGTGCTGAGAAAGACAGTTATTCTGTCTGTATTTTTATTGCAAACAAGTTTTAGATTTAGGGTTTTTCTTTGTTGGTGAAAATTGAGAGAACCCGTTTGGCAGAATTGAGCGATTTTGGGTACTAGATTGTTGTTAGGTATTCTTTTTTTGTAGTTGGAAATGAAAATTGGAAGTTTGTTTGAGATGCATGCTTAGGTGCTACAAGCTAATTTCATTGAACATACCTGTGGGAGGCGCTTCACCGGAGTTACCCCTTTGGTCCTTCTGGTTCGGTACGGAGAGGTGGAGTGATGGTTGAACTTGGCTTCAACCCTGAGTGTTGGCCTGAGAAGATGACCTGCACACTGAGCACCCGTGTTAGTGCCTAGCCTGGACAGTGGTGGTCTGGGATGGCACTCTAACGGTCAAGTAAGTGACCGGAGAAGGAGAAGTAAACTCGAAATTCGAGAGAGAGAGAGAGAGAGAGAGAGAGATAGTTTGTGTGTGTAGAATCTCTGGAGATCGATCCAGAGGGAGGTTGGTGAGCCCCTCTTTTATAGGCAAGGGATGAATTGCCAACCAAGTCCCTCGTGCGCTTCACGCGGGCCGTCTGTACCTGACACTCCGCGTTATTGGGTCAGAACGTCTTGGGTAGGTCCTCCGCTCCGGTAGACGTCATACCTGGTACACCTGATAAGTCAACTGATTTGGAAGGACTCCTCAGTCAATCACGTGGTCCTGTAGGTAAATCCTATTGTCCCATTGACTGACACCAATGGTATGTCAGGCACGCCTCGTGCAAAGCTGCAAGAGTCAAATCGAGCGGTAGAAACCGAGTCCCCCGATACCCACCGGTTCGGGGGAGGGGCTCGGCCAGACCACGGGCACGATGACTGCCACCGAATGAGGAGCCGCAGAACCCACCGGTTCGAATAGGGTCTATTGGTAACCCGAGCGATAGACCCGGGGCTGCCTCGATGCACTGCCGAGAGGTGCATACTGAAGCAATGCGCACAAAACCCACCGGTTTGGCGATATGATAGTCACGTATCCAGGTATTCATCGCTTCTGGTGCCAAGTTGAACCTAGCCGAGGACACTAACCATTCAGCGGAGTTGACTGGATTCAGCCCCCATTCGTAGCTGACCCTCGGGGGCAGTGATTCTTTAGGATCCCCTCATACGGCTGGTGGGTGGGGTTGAGCCCAATGGACCCTTGCTAATCTGGCCCCTATGTTACTCAAGATTTACCCACACAGCTGCACTTGTATTGCTGAATACTCTGTGAAATTGGAAGAGGACTGATAATTCTCCTCTCTCATATAGGTAGGTTTAGGTTCTATTCTTGTTTTAGGGACTGGGAAGATAGTGGTTTACCTCATTAACCTTTTGGAGCTTTAGTTGAGTGGTTTATGTGAATTAAATTATCAATTCCCAAATCTCTCCTGTAGTTGAGTGGTAACAATACTTATGTTATGCCAATATATATCTATGGCTGCACAACACCAATAGGTCGTGCAAAATTTGAAACAATTCAAGTTTCTAGTTACCTCTACCGTTATGCTACGATTGTTACATTATTTATTTACTACACCCCGAAATAGTCCAAAACCGCGTCATTGTGACCGCTACAGCTACGGAGACCGCTGTTTTTTTTTTTATATTCTTTCTTTTCATAAAAGGATTTTGTGGTATCTTGTAATAGACTTATGCTGTCAGATTTTATGAACTATGAATTGAGTGTTGGGTTTGTGAAGCGTGATTCAGTCTTGGTTTGGCACTGTGCTGAACTTGCCTGGTGAGGTTGTGGGGGTCCAGGGGCATTGGCCGTGGTGGGGGTATGGGCTCAGGAGTGGTGCGCTTGATACCTAGGCAGGGGTATTATGATAATTTGTGATTGAAACCCCTGGATACAAAGGCATAGTATAGGTAGCTGAAGTAATCTATACTCTTTCTAGTTTCTTCATTGGATATATAGTAAAAACTAGTGCGAGGTGTGTGTATTCTTAGTTACATAGCATAATCACATGAAAATCTTTGTATTATTTATTTCTATTCTTGCTTGATTTATTCTTCATGCGATTGTGATGCCGGATGGCCGGCTTGTGTGAACACACAAAAGAAAAGAAGCCAAACAACAACAACAATAACAGAACCCATCTAGTCCCCAATCATTGGGGGTATGGGCGGGGATGATTGGAGACAGACCTAACCTTTGGCAATATGCACAAAGTGGCTACTCTCAGAGTAACCACTGAAACAATGGCCCCCCTAAACCTCCAAGAACCGAAGAGCTACAGGGACATTTTGCTGCAGAACATACCCCCAAATCAAAGCCGAAAGGCATCAGGGAGGGCAGGCCTAGAGACCCAAATTAATTTATGTGCTCATTATCATGCTTCCTTCATTTATGGTCCAGAGCATCTCACTAATGAGTACAAGCCAAAAGAAAAGAAAACCCTTAACTCAATTAGTTCTTTATTCTCAATATCAAATCAAATGTACCTAATGAAGGTAACAAGCCTAGTATTTATAGGCTAGCCACAATGTTTCCAAACTTGAAATAAACATGTTTTCAATAAACAATAGCTTCCGAAATTAACAGAAATAAACTAAATAAAAAACAATAGATATTAGTTCTTTTTCCCACTCCAATTCACTATCACTCATTTTCAGGTCTCCTTGGTCAGTTGAAATTTCAAATGTCACTCTTTGGAGCCCATCTTTGTCCATCCCTGGTACAAAGTTAGAGAGTTAGTTCCCGCCAAGTTAGTTCTGCAAGTTTTTGACACATGATATTTTCTTCTTCTTAGGAGTACTAAAATTAATAAATTTTGACTTCCGTACACAACCCCAACCTATGAAGCACGGGTATTGATACAGGGTGTAAGTAAGATACGATACGGATTCTATGGTACAAAACAATGTAGAAAAATAGGATATGGGGCTAGGATACGGCTGGAAAATAGTACAAATTCTCGTCTTTACAAAGTAGGTATTAGCTTAGTAGCTTAACTTTTGAAGTTTGAGTTGGCCTATGATTATCTCGTTTCACAATTAAGTCTACTGCAAAATCCTGGAAATTATTTTATACACGTTTATTTACTTATTTTGTTGTTGATATTGAATTTTGTGGAACACAGGTTTGACAACAAGGATGTTAATTAAGAAAACTCAGAGAAAATAATGTTGCC
The DNA here is from genome assembly GCA_036023075.1 of Gaultheria prostrata. NCBI lineage: Eukaryota > Viridiplantae > Streptophyta > Magnoliopsida > Ericales > Ericaceae > Gaultheria > Gaultheria prostrata. The sequence continues at coordinate 25,135 of JAXBDA010001291.1, forward strand.
ACTTTCATTTGAGAATTCCTTTCTTCTCTAAAAAGTAACAAAAGTATTGCAAAACGATTGGTATTTAAGTCCACTATAATACTCTGCAAGAAGTGGAATAATCTCTTTCCAAGATTGTTCTGTTTTGTGACTTAAGGTATCTTAAATGCTTGTGATACGTTACAAGTATGAACCTTTGGTTGTGACTTAGAGTTTCTTCTGTCTTTTTGATGGATAATCATTACAGGTACATGCAACAGTAGCTGAAACTGATCAACCTAAATGGTGGGAAAGAAATCCAGGGCCAAACATGGTAGACATTCACTCTACACAGGAGTTCTTGAGTGCTTTAAGTCAGGCTGGAGAGAGACTAGTTATTGTTGAATTTTATGGAACTTGGTGTGCTTCTTGCCGAGCATTATTTCCAAAGGTAACTACTGATGCATACAGAGTATTTAAAATCTTCTCAAAGATAATGGAGGAAAATTTTATTTAATGTGGCATGAATGTTTTTTGGTTTGAGCAAGTTTCGTAGATTTTCATTATTAAAAGGGGAAAACACTGGCAGATACTATCCTGAGAAAATATGGTGTAAATGATGAAGAAGATATAACCATTGACTCATAGAATGGTAAGGACATTATAAATGGGACATACCCGCATTATCTTATGATTAACTGTGAACCACACAAGGAGAGAATTTCATTTGGTGCTCTTGCTCTTTTGGAATATTCTCTAGTGTCTCTGAAATTTGATTCTAAGCGGCATATGGAATTCGCTCATGGGTCATACTATGAGAGCACTGAGAAACCACTGTAAGAAGTTGCATCCAAATTGAGGGTATGAACTGAACTACGTTGAGTGGAAGGTTGATAACTTAGAAGAGAATGCATCTCAAACGTCAAAGCTATTTTACAAACTATCTTTTTGTTCAAAATGTTTGTGTCATGCTAACCATGTCTTCGCATGGAAGGCTTAATCTTTGTGGCAGAATGCCAAGCTATAAGCAATGCACTGGGACAAGTTTAATGGGATGTTTAACAGAGCTAAAGGAAATAGATTGTACTCTATTTGTCATGCTATTTCTGAAATTGTTTTTGGCATTTTGAGACTATGTTGGCCTAATGTATCTCGTGTTTGATTTGGCAGCTCTGTAAAACTGCTGTGGAGCACCCTGAAATTTTGTTCTTGAAAGTGAATTTTGATGAGAACAAGCCCATGTGCAAAAACTTGAATGTAAAGGTGCTTCCTTATTTCCACTTCTATCGTGGAGCCGATGGACAGCTGGAAGCTTTTTCTTGCTCACTGGCTAAGGTTGGTACTTTCTTCTGTAAACTTTCTTCCACTTCTATTAGAGACATTGTGTCATTAGAAACGCGGAACTGTCTTCTATTATTGGAATGTACACTGGAGGACCATACCTTGTGTTTGTTAAGAGGGGTTGTTAATTTTCATCTCTTATGGAAATTTCTATGCAAGTGATGCGTTTTATTTTTGTTACGAATAACTTCTTATGGTTCTGAATACTGTTGACAGTTTCAGAAAATAAAAGACGCTATTATCACGCACAACACCGATCGCTGCAGCATTGGTCCACCTGCGGGTGTTGGAGATCTTAACCTTGAAACTTCATCTGCTCCAATGGACACTCAAGTGGGTTCATCTACAACATAGTATTTATCTTGATTCAGGCATTTGTCCATAAATTCCATTCCCGCATTCATTGTAATCAGAGCTGGACCATCATAGTGAGTTTTCTTGTAATGTAAATTAGCAACTATTTCCCCTAGTAAAAGGATAATTCTACTGGTGCATATTTTGTCATCATTTTCTAGCTTGTGATGTAGTGTTCCTCTAAATGATGGGAATATGAAATTACAGGATGTCCATGTAACTATGCCTTCTCTTTTTCCCTGCTTTTTAACTCTTTGAAGTTACTCTGACGAGTGACGTCGGCGTATGATTTTCGGGTCAAATATTGCTTAGTAAATTGCAAACAGGATACCATTTTTTGTGTTGCATTGATGTTGTAGTTCATGGAGTCAAATATTGCTAGGTAAGTTGCAAACAGGATACCATTTTTTTTGTGTGGCATTGATGTTAAGCCATCTTTTGTGTGTTGCATTTGACATTCAAGCCATTTCCATGTCCAGAAAGAGTGACTTTATGTTGATGCCATAGCTGAGTAAAAAAGATGAGAAACTCGTAGATGGGGGGATCCAGTCGACCTTGCATGAGAATATTCAATTTATAAGCATGTGGCAGAGTTAGAGGGAAGATTGGAGTTCCATCGTTTCAATGGGGATAGTCAACAACAAAGTGGTTGATTTTGTCATACTATAAATTAAGTGGTCTAACAGTTTCTTTGAGAAAGTTGGAACATTGGAGTTCCATCTCAGAATATTCTCTACACAATCATACTTGGGGTCAGTCCGTTCAAACACTTTTCATCCCCTAAAATGTGCCTAGCACCAGCAGCATGCAAACATGATTAAAAATGTGTACAAACTCGGAGCAAGAGCAGTTCACCTGACCTAACTACGAATTTCTACTGCGGGATTTTTATTCCTCCCTTTGTTCCACAAGCAGTAGTTTACTTTTGACTATTGTGTATTCATTAGGTTTATTAAAAAGCAAAGTGTCATTTGTTGTACATTCTGTGGAGCTTTGCGCATTTCAGCCATTTTTTGGGTGAAAATCAGGTCGGCTTCTGGTATGTTTTCTGATAGGAATCAATCGTCATTTGGTGAGGTGGCATAAATTGCTATAGCCATCCTTGGTTCTGTGGAGCTTCGCACATTCCAGCCATTGTCCGGCGAAAATCAGGTTGGCTTTTGGTATGTTTTTGGATAGGAATCAATGTGATTTGGTGAGGTGGCATGAATGGCTATAGCCATCCTTGGTTCCAAATATGGAACAAATTTTACAACCATTTTACACTCCACATGCATAATTACTTGTTAAAAAACTCGTTCCATTTCCGTTTTCATTTGTTTTCACTCAAAATATTTGGAATCGAAACACAACCGCAAGGAATAAAAATAATTTTCAACTGGATTCATATGACAAGTGGAATGGTAACTCGATGGTTACGGTAGCACCATTTAAAACTTCCTTTGCTTTAGCAAATCAATAATCAGATTCCACATAACTCAGGTTGGTAAAGTGGGCATGAGAAAGTAATAAATGCTTGATCACGAGGTTGCATGTTTGAAGAAACAATTACCATTAAGGTCACAAAATAAATATTTATTACCATTAAGGTCAATCACTCTTTTTAATTACTACTATTAAGGTTACCAAAAAGCACGGATAACTCCACAACCTAATTTAGACTATTTAGGTTTAGGGTTCACTTTACTATATAGGATTTTAGTGGTTTAAGCACTTTCATAGGGTACCCTAGGATTTTAGGAACTTTCATAGGATGCCCTAAAGTTTAGACTGTACATTTTAGAATTTAGACTGTACATTTAGAATTTAGACCGTACATTTAGACACTTTCCTAGGGTACCCTAGGGTTTAGAGTGCACTTTCCTAGGGTACCTAAGGGTTTTAGTGGTTTAGGCACTTGCATAGGGTAACCTAGGGTTTTAAGCACTTTCATTAGGGTACCCAAGAGTTTAGGTTTAGACACTTTCATCGGGTACCCTAGGTTTTAGGTATAGGGTGCACTTTCCTAATAGGATATAGAGTTTTAGTGGTTTATGCACTTTCATTGGGTACCCTATGGTTTTAGACACTTTCATTAGGGCACTTTAGGATGGGTATCTAGGATTTAAAAAAAATTAAAACGTAAAACAAAAAAATGTGTGTGTGTGAGAGAGAGAGAGAGAGAGAGAGAGAGATGCGGATGGGACAAAAAGCTGGGCGGGTGAGACAAAAATGGAGTGGACAGTGCTTTCCTTGGAGCTGGCTGAGTATTGAGTCTCAAAAGAGGACCGGCCTGTCAATTCCCCATGTTTGAATCTCATAGAGCCTAACCATCCCAAACGTTGGGGCCATTGGGGTTGGAGGTGGGGATGCTGTTGTGCAGCCCAAAACCATGCCGTTTTGTGGCTAACTCTAGTGGTTTGCAAAATGCAATCTCGTGGGACCCATCTTCGGGTCCCTTAAAAATGATCCAACCGTTAAATAAATTTTAAATAATTTTTTAAGTAGTCTTGAAAAAAACAGGCACATTGGATATTTTTACGTAATTGATTGATTTTCATTCAGAATTCAGGACCTGTAGTTTGAAAGAATCTTTAAAAAAAGTTATACAATTTTGCGCTTAGTAACCCATTGATCTGAACCATAGGTGTTGTAGGGCTCGTTAAGAAGAGCATCCAATAAAAAAATTATCCTGTTCGGACATCGATAGGTATCAAAAAATAAAAAATATGAGTTTCTTTGATACCAATCGATGTCCGATCAAGACAATTTTTTTACTGGATGCTCTTCTTAACGAGCCCTACAACACCTATGGTTCAGATCAATGGGTTACTTAGCGCAAAATTGTATAACTTTCCTTCAAGATTCTTTCAAACTATAGGGTTCTGAATTCTGAATAAAATTCAAACGAATTAGATTAATTACGTAAAAATATCTAATGGGCCTGATTTTTTTTCAAAATCACTTGAATAATTATTTTTAAATTACTTTAACGATTTGGATAGTTTGTGTGGTACCCGAAAATGGGTCCCACGAGATCGCATTTTGCAAACCACTAGAGTTGGCCACAAAACAGCATGGTTTTGGGCTGCACAGCAGCATCCCCACCTCCATTGGGGTTATACCCGGTCGTTACCTTCAGGGCCTTGGAATTAGTCGAGATGCACGTAAACTGGCCGGACATCAAGTTATAAAAAAAAAATCACTCCACACAACATGTGGACACTCAATAGTGAGATGAGGATCATGAGCGGAGGGGAGGACACCATTGGCATATTGTGTATACACTTGACATTTCAATACTTGCAAGTATTCAATGTTGCTACCAGCACCGATTGGTAGCCCTACTGACATTCCGAATCCTACGTGGAAACCACTCATTGACTTCTCTCTCTCGCTTGCTCTCTCCCCATCCCCTCTCACTGCTCTCACTCTCATTCTCTCTCCTTGACTTCTGTCCCTCCATCACTTTCTCACCTTTTTTTTTTTAACAAATTACTAAAATTTTCATAACTTTCTAATTTCTATATCCGATGTTGAAAAAATATAGTATATATGTAAAATTTACTCGACGACATCTATCAAATAATACCAATATTAAATATGTAATTATGTATAGAGAAAATCAAGACCAATATTGAATATATAATTATGTATAGAAAAAATGATTTATTAGGTATATGCTTTTTTCATGAATGCTGAGCACATCATGGGTACAAAAAATTATGATTATCGGAGATGGGTAAACACACAATTGAGACAAATTTGTCTTAAAGTATATTCTCCAAATGATATTGGTCATCCATATAAATGGTATCCGAACATATGGCTACCCATATCCAATTAATTTGATTTTTTACATGAATGATATACTCAACGTACCCAACAAATTGTACGGTTCCGATCCCAAATACAGATTATAGAGGATCCATAATTGAGGTCACTACGGGGATGTAGTGACTTGGGTCACTATGGATACCCTAAATCCGTAAAAAACCACTACTTTTTGTGTACTTTTTCCATACTTTACTCTTTAACTTTTGAAAATGGACAAACATTTTCGGACTTGAAAAAGTATGTTTGTGGACCAACAAATCCGGACGGAGAGAGTAAGAAGTTACGAAAATTTTACTCCCTCCGTCCCATTTTGTTTGCCAATTTTTGATAATCGTGCCAGTTTTCGATTGCTTATATCTTTTAATATTGATCTCCAAATATATGCAATATGTATTTTGTTTGATAGTACACGATTAATTCTATTATACAAAGTTTTTAAAACGGTGAAAAGCATTATAGATTAAAAGATATAAGCAATTTAAGGTGTATCAGAAAATAGAATAATTGACAAACAAACTGAGACGGATGAAGTAGTAATTTGTTAAAAATAAAAAAAGGTGAGAAAGTGATGGAGGGACAGAAGTCAAGGAGAGAGAGAGTGAGAGCAGTGAGAGGGGATGGGGAGAGAGCAAGCGAGAGAGAGAGAGAGAGAGAAGTCAGTGAGTGGTTTCCACGTAGGATTCGGGATGTCAGTCGGGCTACCAGTCGGTGCTCATAGCAAAATTGGTATTAAATAGAGTAGATTTGTTTTTCGGTTCCAGCAGGTAATGTTTTATGGTGTTTTACATCCCAAATACCAAAATGAAATGTGATCAGGTTTTTCAATCAACCAACAGTTGAGAGGAATATTCATCCACCTCTTAAATCGCCAAACCAAATTCGGACTCAAACTGAATGACAAAAAAAAGCAGGCTCTGTTTAGTACCCTAGGAATAGAAAAGAAAGGAAACGAAAATAAAAAAAAAATTTCCTCTTCCTTTGTTTGGGTTGAGAGGAAATATGAGAGGAAAAATAACTAAACTATACTACTTTAACTAAAAACTTTCCTCTTGAACTTTCTTTCTTTTTTCCTCTCTTTTATTTTCCTTTCTTTTCATGGGTACCAAACGGAGGCTTAAATTGCATTGTAGGATTGGAGAACACATATCCGCAAAGCCCACTTATGGTGAAAAGAAGCCCAGGAGAGAAAAGAAATGTCAGGGGAAAATGGTTATTCTAGTCGTCAAGGCTTAAAATTCAACAGGTTTCTAATTTGAAAGTTTCAAGTTCGAAACCCCTCAAGTGATATCAACACCTTTGAAATGTATACATGACTTTCTCTTTTTTAACCAGACTTTCTACTAATAAATGGTAAAATCGGGTCTCACGAATTAGTTAAGGTGCCAGTACGCTAGCCCAAACACATTCAATCTATACTACTACTTTTAAAAGCACGAAAGTGTTTTCTACTTTTTCCTTTCCCAAAATGCCCTTCGTATCTAGATGAATAATACTTACTGTGCTACGGCTAACCACATTGAACCACTGCCATTCAAGGGACACAATGGTTTCCTTCCATAACTAACCTTTTTGAACGGCGGCATCGACATTAGAATTACTTCCAAACGCTACAAATTTAATGACACATAGGAGTATTCCATAACCGCAACCATTTTTACTTTTTCTAGGATAATTATTACTCTTGTTGTAATTTTTAATTTGTTTACGTTTCTTTTGTGATAGTGCTACAGGAGGTAGACCATATTGTTCACAAAAATTTCCTAATTCATATTTTGCTTTGTTTTTATCTTTTTGGGCTTGTCTACTAATTTTCATATCTATGCACATTCTTAATCCTTCTTTTTGGATTGTACTAATAATATCACCATAGGTTAGTTTATCATATTCAATAGCTCCTGTTGACTGACTAAGAACATCTCTAATCTTATGGGCAAATAAATTAGGGAGTCCGTTAATAAATTTAATCCCGGGCACATTTGAATGCTGAGGGTTCGAAATATTATCTTGGGTGTGAAAGTGAATTGACACAATTTAGAGTCGTGCCTTTTTAGTATCTTGGTCACCGTGAACGAATGTGCCTTTGTGAACAAATGTGTCTCTCCTCTCTGGTGACCATTCGTAGAGTCACCAGTCAGTCTTTATATATCACACCTTTCATTCATTTGAGAATGAATTTTTCATACACTTTTATTTGAACCGAGTATTTTCATTTAAGAGTACAAACATAAGTTTGGTTAGACAGACCCAGAGAGTGTAGTGTTGCTTCTGTGTGTTGTTCGATCAAGTGGGCGTTTGATCAAGTTGTGCTGAGAGGCACTAGACAGGCGTCCAATGCAAATCATAAGCACCGTAGCGGGGGCAAAATCTATGTTCTAACACTGAGCAATTCCACTACCAAAAATTTACAAACCCACCGGCTATAAGCATGTTCTTCTTGCGTATCTACGTATGTCTCCAATTTGTGGCGCATTCTGAAAAATGAATGAAGAGGTGAACTATATTACATTTTCGATATCGTTTCTCCATTCTTACATTAGTACAAAATAATGGTAAATTTCTTTTATCCCCTCGGATTATTTAATGGTAGATTTTACATTTTCACTATTGCTGTCCCATTGCAACTGGATTATAAAGCATAAAAAATAAAAAAACCCATGAAGACTCATTCCAGAGGTTTGTACTTAATTATATTTTGACAATGGGCTTTGTAGAACCAAGTGGGATCAATGCATACCTGGAAGAACTTGTCTGCAAAACATTTTTTTCTTGGTTAGGCTTGCATAATCTAAAATTTAATTTCATAATGAGAGGCCTCAATGTAGGGAGACTCAAAATTGGTATAACGCATCTCCTTGAAAGAGGTATACCGTACTCCAATATAACTCATGATATGTTCATCCCATTTGTATAAAAGGTACTATTAAAAAGGTACCGATTGTACCCTAAGAATAAGAGTAATGTTTCAGTTAAATAAACTTTACAAAATCCAAAATTAAGATGTTGGAGAAAAGGTTGAATTTGGAAAGAAAGGAATGAGTAATTTGAATATAAAGATACAAATAGAGATTTGTACAGCTGAAGAAGACTTAATTTAGTAATCTTTTATAAATTATTTTTTGATTAAAATTGATCTTATGAGTCTCAATTTTTTAAAGACTTGGGCTAAGATGCTGCATGCCCACGGACAAACCACTAGTTTTATGTAAAAGGAAGAACTGAAAAGTGTGCCCATGTGGTTTGACTTGCGATAATGATAAATGATAAAAACAATAACCTTCAAAAGACGGGGTGGAGTCTTGAAGGAAAAGATGGCCACGTAAATTGCTTCTATTTCACTAATATACGATCCAAATCCAATGAGTCCAAAAGCCCATTGCTTCGACTAATTTTTAGTGCTATGGTCGAGCGAATGTGGAATAATTTCAAGAAACGCAGAACAAAATAAATTATTATTATTCGTTCGTCAAGATTGCAACGTGAGACTGAGAAATTCCATATCCTCCCTACAGAATAATTCCATCTAAAAACAAGAATAAATTACCAAGTAGCAATTATATATTGGTGGAGGTCAAAGATGACTAATCGTTTGGCTCATACACTGCAGCAGAGGATACCCGTTTTGGCTGGTGTAGGTGTGTGTCATTTTCCTTCAAAAATTTCAGTCACTTGTGCAATTGATTTTGCTCCTCAACTACCCAGAACTCTGAAGAATCGAATTAGTGGACACAGGACACCTCGTCGACTGGTTTTGGGCGTTGGGGCTGCGTTTTGGGGTCAGTTCATGAGCATGGCTGGAACTAGTGACAGCAAATCTTTCATTGCTTTAGCTAGGCAAAAGGGTGCTGTTGAACAGGTCAATCTCCATTCTCCAACCTTTTCTTTTGTCCACAGTTATGTTTATTGATCATCTTGATTTATTTGTTTCTGGGTTTTCTTGAATCTTGACATTCTATGGGGGATTGGTGCTAATTCTGGAATTCTGCTGCTCAGAACCCTTTTCTTTTTCGTCCACACAAATTTCTTGATTTTGCTGTGAATTTCTTTTCTGGGTTTTCTTATTAGATTCTGAAATGCGGGGATTTTTTTTATGCTAAATGCGGGAATTGTGTTGTTCAGGACCCTTTTCTTTTGTCTCACACAAATATTTCTTGATTTTCTTGGATTCTGAATATGATGGTACAGTTCGAGAGAGAAATATTTGTGGTGTAAACTAGTGGGTTGTGCTAAACTGAGGACATCCCGTGTTCACGATGTTGGGGATGAGACAAATAATCAAGTCTTGAGCGATACGTAAATCTTGAAACTCTTCACGAGGGAAGCAATTTAGGAGAAAAACTCCAAGTTGTGATTGTTCACAGTTAGTTTCTTGATTTTCTTGGTTTATTTTGGTTTCTGGGATAGATTTTGGAAATGGTGCTAATTTAGGGAAAGGTTGTGTCCTTTTGTTCACAATGAAATATTTCTTCATTTCCCAGTGAATTTCGTTTCTGAGTTTTCTAGCTTTTGGAATTTGGTTATGGGTTGGTGATAACTTGGGGAATGCTTTGGTCAGGAATTCATAATTGTTAAAAACCTACGATATGGGATACTTCGTAGCTGTCTCCTCCCAAAAACAATTCGTTCACTCCCTATCCTTTTTGGGTAGAAATCCTACGATAACCGATACGATATTTCTGAAATGTTATTAAATGATACCTGAAACTTGAAGTCTAAATTGTGATCAAGTTTTGCTTTGCCTAAGATAGGATATTTACCAAATTGGTGAATGTAATCACTAGGCCTTTGAGGGGTCCAACTTCTTGTTATATTAGCAGTCAATTAGTGTTGAACTTCTTTGAATTCCATTTGAAATATACAGTTGCTTACATTTTAGTCCTTTTAAAGGTATTGAAGAATGTGGAATGGCCAGAGCAATTTCCATTTAAGGAAGAGGATTTCCAACGCTTTGATGAGTACAATCTCTTGAACTATTTCTTTACTGCATTTGCTTAATTTTGTTCCCACCTGAAAAGCTTTGCGCTAAACAGTATAAATATCTAAACTTCTATCTTTTGATCAAGTGGAGACTGGAGAGCTTGGATTACTTCAACAGCGGTCCAGCGAGAGTTAAACCTTATCTGCAGAATACAATGAGCTTATATTCAACTTCTCGTGCATCTGAAATGATAAATATAGAGAAACAATTGATATACAAAAGTTAGTACGATGTTCTCTTTCCTCCTCTTACGAAGAATTTGTAAAGATCATATTATCCTTCGAGCCTAAATGCCAAGTATCCTATACAGTTGAGCTACAATACAGGGTTTGCTCCGAACTCCATATAAGTTCCTTCACCAATGTTACAAACTTAATTCCTGTTGTCGATGAATTAGTGTCTCTGTACATTGTAAAGACTCATGTTTCTAGGTTCCAGCCTATTTAATGTTAACTACATGGCAAATGTAGAACTTGTCATCTTTGGACCTTTCGCTAAACAAATGAAATGTTTCACTTGTGGTAGAATGTAATTCTAATTGAAGTCTTCCTTCTAGATGTTAGATGCTTCCTTTCTGTTTATCATTAGAACTCTCTCCGACTATCTTATATGGTAGAATGCCAGTTTGATGAATGGGAATATTACACAGGAAAAAAATTGTGAATATGCTTTAAACTTAAATATCCTAAGCAGCAATATGGATCATAGCAAGCGACCATCTCCTCTCCCCAGTGTAAAGCCCTAGCACCATCTCCGCCGCCTCTTGCCGGTAATCTCTCACCCCTCTCCCTCGCCATCTTCACCTCTCCTCCGATCTGCTGTTGCACCTCTTCTTTTGTCACGCTCTTCCCCTTCTCCACCATAGCGCCTTCTCGCAACCCGTAGCCTCATTCATCGATCTGCATCTCGCAACCGTAGCCCCATTCGCCGATCTGCATCTCGCAATCCTCAATTGTTTGATCTCCACCTCACGCCGATCTGCATCTTGCAACCCTCAATCGTTTGATTACCGTCTCACGCCGATCTGCATCTACCCTGTTTGTCCTCTCATCCTCCACCGGCACCCCTTCCTCTTCTTCTTGTCTGCCGCTCTGCAGGAGTTTCACTGGTCCTGATCTTCTCCATCGCTGGCTGCCGTTTCTGGAGCTGGTCTCCGGTTCCAATCATCCAGCTTCACTGTTGCTGTTTTCCTATTCTTCTCCTTGGCTGCTATCCGTCGCCTTGTGAGGTATCTTTCTGGTTTCTTTCTTCTTGGCCGGCCGGTGAGCCGTCTTGGGTGAGTGCTGTTTTGGTGTTGCTCTGCTGTTTGAGCTTCTGTTTATTTGCTCGGCCCGGTGTGCCTCTGTTATTCTGCTGGTCTGTTGTGCTTTCTCATTTATCCGGTGTGCCTCTTTGGGTTTTGCGATTTGTTGGAGTTATGTTCATTTGGGATGGCAAAATTTATCACTTTATTCGTCGATAATCGCTTGAAATGTGGATAATCGTTCTCCTGGGAGGAAGTTTTCTGATTATAGTATTAACCGGCCCGAAAGGTACAACAACAACAACAACAACAACAATAACATAACTCATCTAGTCCCCAATCATTGGGGTATGGGCGGGGATGATTAGAGACAGACCTAACCTTTGGCAATATGCACAAAGTGGCTGCTCTCAGAGTACCACTCAAACAGTGGCCCCCTAAACCTCCAAGAACCGAGGAGCTACAGAGATGTTTTGCTGCAGAACCATACCCTCAAATCAAAGCCAAAAGAAATAATCCTGTAGTGAAGGTGAGGCAATAAAATAGGTGCCCGGGGGGTGCGTATTTCTCTCTTCAGGGATGCGTTTATTCCTAATAAAAGACGAACGAACTCTGGGAGGAGATTCGGTTTTGTAAGATTCGATGGTCCAGTTTCTGCTGAAGTTGCTATTGATAAAGCGAATGGGAAGATTCTCTCTCCAACAAGATGCATGTGGCTTACATGCTTGAGTGTTCCTCTTAATGTCTGGGTTGCTCAAACTTTTCATAATATAGGCAAACTAAGGGGGGAATGTTTTAGCTTTGAATGAGAGTACTCTCAAGGGCTGGCTTTTGACAGAGGTCGTATTTTTGTTGCAATGGAGAGGATGGATCATATTAATGAAGTTTTGGAGCTGAGAGTTAATGGGAAGCTTTTCCCTATTAGAGTTTCTGAAGATTCTCCCACCAGTGTTAGCATGGAGTATGTTGTTTCGGTTTCTGAGTCTCCAAGCTTGGATTCTGAAGCTAGGGTGTCTAACAGTAAGTGGAGATGAGGACTCTGACATAGCCCCTGAATTTTACAAGCCTCCCGTTGTGGTTACGGATGCTGAGGAGGCGGATAATGAGAGGGGAGTCTTTATCCCATTGGTCAAGAAGATGATTCTGTTATGACTGATACTTTTGTTGGTATTGAGGATGGTGAGATTTGTTAGAGCTTGTCCCACATTGGTTAATTAATACCTCCAAAACTGGTATATGAGTCTGGGCGGCCTCTCCACTCATTGCCAATTGGTTTTGAGTTGGATGCTTTAACAAGATTGATGATGGGGTGGCCAATCTTCGTCATAAAAGCAAGAATCGGGGTAGTTGAACCAACCTTCATGAGAAAGTACAGAGATCGAAGGCTTGCCTTTTCCCGACGTCCAGTTGGTGGGTTATGAAAGAGAAAAGATGGAGTAAGACTACAACAAAAAGGGAAGAACTCACGAGGGGGGGAATAGTCATGGCTCATCGAAGGATGATTCTATTTCTTCGAGCAACATTTGAAACAGAATGAGATCATTCTAAGGTACCCAGAGGGAATGATTGAAACAGGGAAGATCTTAGGTGTCTAGTGTTTTGGTAATGAACTACAGTACTTTAAGAGGTTAGAGGGTGGTATATATTGAGTGTTGGGTTGTTAGTGTAGGGGTCCTTCATTTTGCTGTAGTGGTTAGTGTTGGTGTTTTGATGGTGTAGCTTTTCGTGTTTCAGTGTCTTCAGTGTTTTGGTGTTTTCGGGTTGGCTTCCTGTCAACTTGGGTTGTTGGCGTAGCTGAGGTGAAGCGGTGTGTTCTATTTGTTGGGGCATATCTCTCTTGCCTTTTTGCTTTTGTCTTCATCATTTTTTCTCGTTGTATTTTTTGCTTCAAGTCAATAAAATTTCTTTTGTTTGTCTTAGTGCTTTCGTCTTGAACATAAATTATTTTTTTGCTTTGAGTTAATGAAAAGTTATTCTTTGTTATTTACCCCCCCATAAAAAATGTAATTGTTTGTCTTAGTTTTTGTGTTCAAACAGTCCATTTTATTGTATTCTTTGTGTATTAGGCCAAAAGATAGCAGTTAGTCTCTGCGTTCCATGAATTTTTTGCTTTCATCTTGAACATAATTTTTTTTGCTTCAAGTTAATGAAAAGTTCTGGTTTGTCTTAGTCGTTGTTTCAAGCAGTCCATTTTATTGTATTCTTGTGTTTATTCGGCTAAAAGATAGCAGTTAGTCTCTGCATTCCATACGACTTCAACGTTGCAAATGATTTTCCAGGTCGCCAGACACATTATTCTATGAATCCCCACGCTTTGTCACACACATTGATGATCCAGCCATTGCTGCTCTTACTAAGTACTATTCAGAGGTTTTCCCTCCCAGTAACATTCCTGGAGTAGCTATCCTTGACATGTGTAGCAGTTGGGTAAGACAATTATCATATTAAAGTTATCATAGCATTCCATCATTGGAAAAATGCAGCTTCTATATCATCGTAACCTTATTCTTGTACTTCATTTAGGTGAGTCATTTCCCTGCAGGATATAAGCAAGGACGGATAGTTGGGATGGGATTGAATGAAGAGGAGCTCCAGCGGAATCCGGTGAGTCATACTTCTACACTTGACTAATTTTTAAAAGTGCGCTAGTCATGACAATATATCAAAAAGGCTAGTATATGTCCAAACATTTAGATGTGAATTGGGTAATAGGGACGGATGGTTATCATTATTGCCTACTTTGGTAATCCTTTAACCACAAGCAGGGGATGGAAATAACCTTTAACAGCCTTTTCTTTTTCCCGCAGGGGGAACCTTGTTCTCTGTCTAACGATATATAAAAATATACATGACCCGATTTGATAGGCTTCTATATCATATGCTGTAATCTTATTTATTATTGGGTTTTGCCAACCTCTGCCCTATGGGCAGTGGTCATGCTGGAGATAAAGCCAAATATTTAGCATCCATCTTTCAAATACTTCATGTATGTCTATAATTCACACTTTCGTACACCTTTTTTTCACAGTTTTTACTGTTTGACATGAAGAAACTCATGCATCTTTTATCGAACATGTTTGCAGGTTCTGACCGAATATGTTGTTCAAGACTTGAATATTGACCCTAAGCTTCCCTTTGAAGATAATTCGTTCGATGTCATTACAAATGTGGTATGTGGATCTTTCCCCATCTTTTAAGTAAACAACATTTTTCTCCGAAATGAATATCTGCTTCCCGTGCATGGTTCCATATGGCGCCTATTGATAATACTACTTTCAATACTTGTTTCTGAATTCTCATCAAGAAGGGAAGGGTGGATATTTTTGGACAGGTAGATATGGGTAAGGGAGTTATAGGAGTCAGCAACCACTATGGTTCGGTAATTGACTCCTACTGTACACCTTCCATGAAAGTCCCTAGAATAACGAAAAAGAGAAGGCTGTTGGATGTGATCGTTTTGGAAGCTTCTTTCTTCTTTGCTCGTTCTCAGCTTCTAAATTCCAATACCAGTGTGTTGGAGGATCCAGTTTGCAATTGTTTAGGTTGCATATTGACTGTCATCCTCTGACCTCAACCCTTGCTTCTGTTTGGAATTGAGAAGACAAATGTATCCAAATGACTCTTTAGTATACTCTCAAGGTGAATCTATTACCATGCTGTCAAATTTGACTCCTCCATTTTGCAGGTTAGTGTTGACTACCTGAAAAAGCCTCTCGATGTTTTCAAGGAGATGCGACGGATCCTCAAGCCTGGCGGCCTTGTTATAATGAGGTAATAATTAGTTCAGTTGCAATTATATTTGAAAAGTATAAGAGGTGGATAAAATTAACTTAAATTCTGTGAACTGATAGGCCACATTTGGATATTGGACTGTGAAGTGATTTACGGAAGAAAAACAGAACTTGAAACTAGAGGGATATCCCCTACCTTTTCTTTTCTATTCTCAAATCCCACCACAATTCGAAGGTTCAAACATGAGATCTTTTGTATCCCTTGCGAGGTAGGACTGCATAAGACATGGATCTCACTAGGTTTACTGCCCAACCACTACCACTTCTTTCTCAACGATATTCTTTTCTTTTAACATGGACGAGCATAAAATCCAAAATCTTGTCAAAGTTTGGGTGATAAATTCTCTTACATGGACTCTGGTTGCCATTGTTACATACACGTATGGTCTGAGTGTGAATTCATCAAATTCCATCTCAAGGAGTCGGGTCACACAAAGTATTCATATTTCTTAGTGCATTTGTTTTATTGTGTAGGATTAGTGGTGCTTAGAATGTGGTTTGGGTCACTTTATGGATAATTTTGGTGTTCTGTGCTTAGTTCATGGTAAATTGAAAAATTACAAGATATGCTTGCTAGATGAACATCCAGCTAAGCATGTCTGCCATGGATCCCCTGTACCTGTTGGGGCAGTTGATACATTTTGAAGAGCCCTCTTAACATAGGTGATAAAAGCGAGGAAGGGAACAGGGTCCTCTAAAGTACTTCATGTTGCTTCTTTTGTTTCTGTTTCCTTTCGGTGGTTATCAATCTCTAAATCTGTGACATTCTCCTTATAACCAGTTTCTCCAACCGTTGCTTCTGGACTAAGGCAATCTCAGTATGGACATCAACTGGTGATGCTGATCATGTTATGATTGTTGGGTCATACTTCCATTATGCAGGAGGTTTTGAACCTCCTCAGGTAACAAACTAAATTTTTGTTTTGGCAGCGTAGCGCAGCTTTATGGTTTTTCCTTCATGAACTTCTGGTCCATGGAGTCTTTGACTATTTTTATGATGATGTAAATAAGAGAAACATAAGGACATTGGGATAGTCGGTTGGAGGTTGGTATCCATGGGCATTGCTTCAAGTTGGTTGAGGGGTATTTCTCTGGTTCTGGTTTTGTTTGCCTATAGAATTGCAGATTCTACTGCTGCTGCTAATTGGTTCCCAAATTTGAACTCTCATCGACCCCCTTTCCTTCTTAGTAGTAAGATTTCCATCAGTATTAAAAGCATAACCATGTGCATACCCCTTTCGTCGAAGTCAGAACATTAGAACTCGAATTGCTTGAGGGTACGGGACAGGATGGAATTTTGGAAAACATCATGTGCAATTTATAAGCAATTGGGCGCTCTTACATCCTCGCCCCAATAGCTTACTTTTGTGATTGAGTTATACTCAAGACCTTATATTGATGAGATCTGCAGTGATTCCAATACAGCAACAAAACGCTTCTTTCTGGCCCAAAGAATCTTGTTAGCTTTACAGTTACAAGCTGAAATTACTTATCATGGTGGGGTTTAACGATTTCTGTAATTCGAATTGTTCTGAAAAAATCTTTGGCATGGCATATGTGATGCAGCGGAATAAACACAAAGGCTAGATAGTGTTCTAGCAGGCATGATAAACACTCGAATGCACAAGCACACCTTGAATCCACGAGGAAAAGAAAACAGAAATTCTAGAATATTATTGATAATTGAAGATAGATCCCTATGTCCATAGGCTACATCCTTATTTATAAGCTAAATCCTAGCTCAACCAAGAAATGAAATCTTGCTAACCCAGGAAAACAATAAGGGAAACTACGACCAATACATGATAGAAAAATGTGAAAACAAGTGATACAAAATAAAAGTTTCCTAAACCAAGTTATTAGTAGAATAACGTTTTCGTAATTTAAAACCCTTATGCTCTGTTCGGAAAATAGAGAAAGGAAGGGAAAGAAAGAGAAAGTTTAAAAACTCTCTCTTCCTTTATTTGGTTGGAGAGTAAAGAGAAGGAAAAATGTCTAAATAAAATTATAGGAACAGTAAAATTTTCCCCCTCATTTTCCTTCTAAATCATTTTCTCTTCTCTTCCCTTCACTTCCACATGTTCCAAACAGAGCATTAGTATCTTGTCCTACATCAATATGCTCAACATTTGTTTTCCTTTTTGCCCCCTCCTATCACCCAACCCCATTTCCATAGCACTGTTAATGAACAAATCATGTGGTAGGTGATTCTGGCTAATCATGTTGAGTTTCTATTTTCTTGCTAACTATAGTTAAAATCCCTGACACTACAAAAAAAATTCTGCAGGCTGTGGATATATCCCCCAACCCGGGACGTTCAGACCCAATGTACATAGTGTACTCTAGAAAGTTGGCTACAGCCTGAAGGTCAAAATGTAGATCTCCATATTTTTGGGAATGGTTAAACTTCGTTTTCAACTGCTCCGGTTTTGTAACTTCTCTGCTCCGGAAAATTTACTGCACCTTATAACTGCATCAACAATGGTTATCCCACTTGGGGGCAGTTAATCAAGATTATGTATCATCTGGAATAGGGACTCGACACCCATTTACGTCCCGATACAGTTACGAATGATTCATGCTTTCTTTTTTTGGTTTCATTTTTGCTGTGATGTCAATGTAGATTACCTTAGTACTCCCTCCGTCCCTTTTATAGTGTGTACATTTCCATTTTGGGTTGTCCCTTAATAAGTGTGTGTTTTGAAAAGTTAGTGGGTACATTTCTTATTTTGCCCTTAAAAGTAGATTCATTTTTAAAAAGTTAGTGGATTTTATTATATTGATAAGGGTAAGTAATGAAAAGTAGATGTAAAAGTTGATGTGAGAAAAATAGTTGAAATTTCCAGGTAGCACACTTAAAAAGGGACGGAGGGAGTATTTGTTTGGTTGGATGCATCATGGGTTTGTATCTCAACAGGGTATAAGCTAGGGGTGCAAACGAGACGAGACGAGTCAAGTTGAGCCAAGCTTTGTTGTGCTTGAGCTCGGCTCGTTTACTAAACGAACCTAAAATTTAAGCTTGAGCTCGGTTTGACTGTAAACGAGCGAAGCCCGGTTTATTTTCTAAACAAGCCAAGTTTTTTCGAACCGAGCCGAGCCGAGCATAGCTTTGAGGTGTTAAGCTCGGCTTCTTTACTCAACGAGCCTAAAATTTGAGCTGGAGCACGGCTCTGTTACTAAACAAATGAGCCAAACCGAGGCTCGGTTGCTCGGTTCGTTTGCGGTCTTGGTCCATACAGTGTACGCTGAAAATTCAACAAGAATCACAGATTATCTTCTCTTAGAAATTAGAATAACGCTAGGCCAAAAATAGAGCAGATATCATTACTGATCAGTGAGTAATGAGTTAACCAATGATTTATCCACAAGATCTTACATATTGATATGTATCGTGCGCTTCCAAAAAAAAAAACATAAGTACATAGGATTACGATAGTCCTCCCGAGTTCTCATGGTACTATTTTAAGCCAAACAGTATTAAAGGGCAAAGCACGGGCTGTCCAACTTTTGGACCCAAGTCCCCTCGAACTCAGCCCCAATTCTTAAAATGTACCTCTAAGGGTTGTATATTCTTTTATACTTTTATAACTTTGTAGTGCTCGAGCATAGCTCATTTAGTAAACCAGTCGAAAACTCGAGCTTCGTAAATGAGCTGAGCCCTTAACGAATCAAGCCATGTTAATTTACTTAATGAATTTATTTAAACGAGTTGAGCTTTTGCGAGCTGAGTCGAGCTTTAGGGTATTGAGTTCGGCTCGTTTAGTAAACGAACCTAAAACTCGAGTTCGTGCTCGGCTTGATTATTAGAAGTGTAAGAGCATCCCCAATGACATACTCCCTCCGTCCCTTTTTAAGTGTGTTACCTCGTAATTCCAACTTATTTTCTCTCTCATCAACTTTTACAACGTTTACATCTACTTTCCACTACTTACCCTTATCAATATAATAATACTCACTAACTTTTTAAAAAGGAATCTACTTTTAAGGGCAAAATAGGAAATGTACTCACTAACTTTTCAAAACACACACTTATAAGGGACGGCCCAAAATGGAAATGTCTACACTATAAAAGGGACGGAGGGAGTACTAAAAAACAAAAATACTTAAATTTTGGCATTTGGATACTCAAAAAATGCTCATAATGGTATTTAGATAAATACTCAAAGTTAGTAATATTTTTTATAAATATTCAAATTTTGGCATTTGGATACTCAAAACTACCAACATTTTTCCAATAATCAAACTTGGATACTCAAAACTACCAACATTTTCCCTTCTTTTAATTATGGACAAAAATGAACCATTGTAGAGCTTCACATTGCTAACTTTAGAAATCCATTAAATGAATACTCAAAACGTAATGTGACAACATTTGAGTATTCACATTTGAGTATGCCATTGGTGATGCTCTAATGACCTAGGCCAACTAACCTACTAACTTAGCTTAATAATTCAAAAGGTTAATTTTGAGTTATACAGTAGTTGCTTGTGTTTTGACCGTGTCGTTACCGTATCAAAATTATTAATTAAAATATTACTATTACAACTACTTCATAGAATAGTGGCAAAAGCCCGAGTATCGTTCCACATGGACAAGAACACGTCTTATCGGCTTCAATCAATTTCTACTTCAATTCGAGAATGGCATTCAAGTTTTGACTTTTAATTTAAAAAAAAAAACGGAAAGTAAACTTGGTTTTGTAAAACAAGTGGAAAAAGGTCTAGGGTATTGAATCCGGTTTTCTCCTCATAATATGATATTTGCTTGGTTAAGAACTATCCTTTCAAAGTAACACATAATGGTCTTGAATAATTAATTGGCATAGGTTATCTTAGCATAGTACAACTTGTCTTACTAGCACTAGCCGTGTCTATGTACAACTTGTCTAATAGCACACCTTGTCTTGCCAAGCATAGCATAGCCTATCTCAATCAATTCCAAGAATCAATAACACACATGGTTGTATGAAGGTTTTTGAGTTGGGAGTCTGATCCGCCTGAGGTTTTTCCTGTGTGCGCATAAGCCCAATCCGCTGTGGGAGTATCCACAGAGTCCACCACATCACATGAACCCAATATACATTAAATGACCCATATCCACTTAAAAGGCTAAGCCTCGTAAGTGGTGAACCACCCAATTGTATATTAAGGTCCAACTTTTTTTTTCTGTTTATCCAATGTGGGACTCTATCTTTCACATATGTTCTCAACAATCTCTCCCTCATGTGTGAACCATGCATTGGGCCTAACTCCCCCTCGACCTGATCCACTTGACTCCCCCTTAATTCTTGATCTATCTCTCCAACACCGTGTCCGAACCCGGGCTTATTTACCTCACTCATTCCATCGAGAGCCACCATACTCCACAAGAGCCACCTTGCTTACAAGCCAAGTGCCGCACGCACCAGGAATTTTTCCTGCTCCATCGAGAGTACCCACTCGACTGAGAGCCACCTTTGCTGCCAGCCACCTGCCGCACGCACCAGGAATTTTCTTGCCTGCCGCACGCACCAGGAATTTTCTTGCTTCATCGAGAGTTACAATGGATTTTCCCGCTCCTCCGATAGTCTCCGTGCAAGCCCACAACCACTGATGCTTCCAGGAGAGTCCACCCATAGATCGTCAGCCATCGGCTCTGAAACCACTAGTTGGGAGTCTGATCCGCCTGAGGTTCTTCCCGTGTGCGCGTAGGCCCAATCCGTTGGGGAGTATCCACGGAGTCCACCACGTCACATGGACTCAATATACATTGAATGACCCATATCCACTTAAAAGGCTAAGCCTTGTAAGTGGTGAGCCACCCAATTGTATATTAAGGTCCAACTCTTTTTCTGTTTATCCAATGTGGGACTCTATCTTGGACAGCTATGCCTTGAGATTAACAATTTCATCCATGCTTGAACCTGCAACAAGCATATCATCTACATACAACAAAAGTATGAGATACGATCTACCAAGCTTTTTGAAATAATAGCAATGATCCCCATGACATCTATTAAACCCTGTAGTAGTCATAAAAGTATGAAATTTTTTATACCATTGCCTAGGAGCCTGTTTCAACCCATACAGACTCTTCCTTAGCTTGCATACTTGATTCTCCTTCCCGTTCACAACATAACCCTCTAGCTGATACGTATAAATATCCTCCTCCAAATTCCCATGAAGGAAATCAGTTTTAACATCCAACTGCTCTAAATGCAAGTTCTCAGCATTTTGAAATCTAGAATACAAACACAATTGGTGGATGAAATAAGAACCATTCAAACCATTAATTGAAAATGACAGCATCCCTAAAGTCATACAACCAATGTTTAAACAAGTACTCTCAAGCCAATACAAAATTCATCATACTTGGAAATAAACCTTCATCTCACCCTAGACTAGGAGTCTAGCCGGCCATTCGGAAGGAGAACGTCAAGATCTTTGGGATTTAAAGCATTCTTGTGATACCTTCATCTCACCCTAGACTGGGAGTCTAGCCGGCCATTCGGAAGGAGAACTTCAAGATCTTTGGGATTTAAAGCATTCTTGTAATTCTCCTCTCCAACCTCGTTCCTCTTTCTTAGCCTTGAAGCAAGTTTTCTTTTTCTTTTTTTCCTAGGGTAGAGATGTCCCCTGGAAATGACCCCAAAAGGCTTATATATCTTCAAAATACGAAGGTGTCCTTTTAGTTTCCAAACAGGCAAATAAAAAGGGTGAAGTCGGCTAAGTTCATCCGGTTGGAAAGGCGGCTCATCCGATTGGATGACTGACCTCGTCCGGTTGGATTGACTGGACACATGGCTTGGAAAATCCATCCGTGAGCTTGAATTTTGGCTCGTCTAGTTGGATCTGAGGTGCAACCGGTTGAGTGGACTGGACATATGACTTGGAAAATGAAGTAGAGATCTTGAATCTTGGCTTGTCCAGTTGGGTCTGAGGTGCAACCGATTGGATTTGTTCTTGTTTTGCCTCCAAGCCTCACTCATCATTCCTTGCTCACTCCTACATGTTCCAACCTTGGTCATTTCGCTCTAATTCCAACACAATTGTCCTTCACTACTTGAAACACGAATCATTTGTAAATATAACCAAGTCGCATGATTATGAACTTACCAAAGATAGGTTGGGCACCTTAAATGGTCACCTTTAAGCTCCTATCATGTTTCCATATCGAATACACTTTCGTAACTTCCTGATGTGGGATCTTAAAATCTCCCACACTTAACCACGTCAAGCTCCTCAAGCTCGTCTCATGTGGACCCGCCCAAGCACGACATGCACCTCAAGCTCCTCCCTCGTCGGGCCGACCCAAGCACGTCTCCTTACTGGACCCGTCCCATACTTCCAATTGGTGAGAGCTTTGATACCACCTGTAACGATCCGATCCAGCTGACCTACAAACTGTTAGCCTAACTACGTGGCTCAAAAAAAATTAACCTTGACTTATACAGTATCTACTTGCATTTCCTTATATATCAAATTCTTTTCCAATATTTTTCCGATGAGGGATCTTACAAAACGAGACAAGCACGAGCCGAGCCACGAGCTGCTTGATAGCAACTCGGTTCATTTGCAGCCCTACACCCAATTCTAACTCTACCCTTGCTAGAGGGTTCACATTTCCTCTTGAATTTTTGTACTATTACATATATGTCCCTATAAGCTTTTATAATCTTTCATTTATCTCCTTAAAATTATGATAGTGCTTAGTACAACGTTTTGAACAATCAACTCTCCTAAGACTTGCAAGTAATAGAAGTATCCCCTCAATTTATTAGCTTCATCATTTTCGCCCTAAAAGATTGTTGCGAAAAATATGGCAAACACAGAATTCCAAAGAACAATGTTAATCAAAATACATTGATTAACATAATTACAATGTTAATCAAATTCCAAAAATATGGCAAACACAGAATTACATGAACAGAATAAAAATACCGATAACATAATCAAAATACAAACAATATTATAAAATACGAGCCAAGTCCTATATTAGACATCTCATTTAACAGATTCGCGACCTACCGAGGGTTTTTGTAGGATGCATTGACGTTTATCTTCCAGGATAAAACGGCTAGACCACAAGCCTCCGGAACACCTTCATTGACTGTCTTGGCGAACCAAACGTGCATTTGTTTGTCTCTCTCTCTCAAAGGATGAATTTCAGTGAGTGGAGTGTGTAATTTCAAGTAGTCTTCTCAATTCGGGATTGCAATGATAAAGGAAGGTGAATGACCCTTGAGCTGCAAGCTGGTAATGAATGAGAGAAACTCCCGAATTGAATAGCAGCCATAAACTCAATTCACGAGAGGAATTAAGCAGCTTAAACTGCTGGTCCTTTGAGCTACTTCGTCCTGATTCAACGAACTCGGAGGGAACTCTTAGGTTGTCTTAAGAGAGACTCCGAATATCCCAATTTTGTTCATTCCGAAATTCTAAAAATTTCCAACAAAAATCACGTGATTGTTCTATGTTTAGGCTTCCATTTGCTCATTTTTATTTTGAATAACAAATATTTCAAAACATATGAAATAAGACCGAAACAACATTGGACTTGATTGTGAGAAAATATTATCGAGATCATGACTAATATAAGTACCCCACTTATACCGAATGTTTGGATCAGCCACTATGTACGGTCCTGCTTGATTGCAATTTTTGTACAGATTGCTAGTAAAATTGCTGCAGAGAAGACTGGTGGAGTAATGCCTATGATTTGCTTCTCTCAACCTGTGTGTCATGTGATTACACTCAAGTTAGCTTGGTTTGTCCTGTTGTTAGTTTCATTATCTCAAAAATTATCGAGACGTGCATAAATTGATCCGATCGAATATGTGGTTATGAGAAAAAATACTAGCTTGGTATGCATCGAATTTCCAGAAAGTTTATTGACAAGTAGCTGATGGACAACCCAAGGGATTGGACGGTTTTGGCATACTCAGGGGTTGGCTTCCTCTTAAGATTTCAACTTCGATTATTTTTGCGAGCAAATTTTGAGGCCATCTCACCTCTTGTGCAAGCCTGGAAAGAGCTACGCATTAGAAAATAAACAAAAAGAAAAGTAACTGTTGATTGCAGAGAAACTTTACCAGGATCTACTGCCTACATAAAACTATTCACTTGTCCTCTCTTTTGGGGTTTGTTCCAGAAAATTGTCTTTTTTTGCAAATTTGTATTTCTTATTATTAATTCACGTTCTACGCAGAGCCAACTCTAAGCTAAGGTGCACGAGACGAGTGACTTAAGCTCATGAATTTTGATCCAAAATTAGGGCCCCAAAGAGGTATAGTCAGATATGTAATATATATTGTATTTAATATAACACTTATATAACAAAATGATCTAGTTAGCCCAGTGGAAATGTTTAGTTTTGCTATCCAATAGATACACGGTTCAAGTCTTAAGGTCTTTCTTTTACCTGTCCAAAAAGAATATTTTTGTCTCCTCACAAGTCCGTCTTAGGCCCCGAGAACCTCAGGACCGGCCCTGGTTCTACGAGATAGGTCATCCACTCATAATACATTAACTCAAGAAGGCAAAAAAGACCGTAAATGACATTTGACAAATAAAGACAATTGTAGGACACAACCCGTTATAATGTGGGTAAAATTGAAAAAGACAATTCAAAAACCTTCGTACTCGTAATTACCAATCTGAAAACTTTCAAAACAGTACATATGCACACATATACCTATGTTAAATATCTAGCACGTTTTTTTCCTCGTCTCATTGATTATACTGTCTAAAGAATAGCTCTATTATGTCTGTGTAAGAGAGAGACACAGAGTGGGTGTTTTTTTCTGTCCGTACTTTTTCAAGAAAGTGATGTTGTTTAAGAGTAGCTGTGGAATTGACAGTCTAATGGAACGGAAACGCTACGTACACAACAAAGTGGGCTAACAAAGTGTACAACAGCCCCAAAACGACATAATCGAATACCAATATAGAAAGAAGAATATAAAAAATGACAATTCTCGATGCACTTTGACATATAAAAATTGTGTTTTTATTTTTAATCATTTTTCTGACTTTTTGTTTATTAGTGTAACTCTTCCTGATTTACTAACAGCTAAAAGAGTAACTTGGCTGTTATTTACTATTCCTTCTCTTCCAAGAAATTAGACACTTTTACTATTCAAGCCCTATGAAAAAATTATCTACATCTTTTAATCCGTAATATTTTATATGAGCAATATTGATCTCTTTTGATAGATTCCAATTAATTCTTTTAAACAAGGTTTTGAAAATCACATAAAACATTTTGAAAAATATTGGCAATTTAAAAGCAGAAATTCGATGTGTACGCATGGGGTGCGTACGCAATATGCACGGACGGTGCATCTTGACCGTCCGTGCATGTTTTTGACGGTCCGGATCTTTTTAAAATCCGGACCGTCGCTTCCGGAAATGAACGATCCAGATGCGTTCGTGCGGGTACGTACACGCGTAGCCGGGTTGATTTAAAAGTGACACGCACTCATGAAAGTGTCTAACCTTATAGAACGGAGGGAGTATATTTTTTATTAAAGAAATTAAGAAAGTGATGTTGTCCCCACCTTCTTTGTGGTTCACGAACAAACAACACGTAGATATGGATTTGAATGGAATATCCTTTAATACGGTGATAAATACTACTCCCTCCGTCCCAATTTGTTTGCTCACTACGAAACTACGTGCAATTTTCAAACTAAAAAATAATGTACTTGCAAAAATAATTTTCTAATCAATGTGGATCTTGTTTGATAGATCTCATTGAAAACTTTAATACGGTGCAAAAAAATTCAAAAATTATTTTGATAAATACATTAATTTTTTATTTAAAAATTGCACGTAGTTTCGTAGTGAGCAAACAAATTGGGACAGATGGAGTACTTTTCAACAACGATTAGGTTTGTCTTTGCCTTTTGGTGATCTAACATTACAGCTTCTTGGCGTGTCAACTTCTCAGTCGCACAATCCTCAGCTCTACATCTCAACTCGCCATTTAATCACATCATATTCATCAGCATAGAAATTCTCATCTTCGTTATATAATTGATAATTAACCAGCACAACAAGTAAGTACAACAAATGATAAAAGCAAGTACGACAACTGATAAGATCAAGTGAGATAATTCATAAGAGCATTTAAATAACACGAAAGTTGAATGGATTGCAGTATCGTATCGTACACATTAGGGTTATCAAAATAATTTACTCCCTCCGTTTCAAAATATTAGTACATTTTCACTATTTGAGATCTCTAAAAAAATCATCTATATTTTCTAATTTATAAAAAAATTTATATCTAATATGGATCTTGTTTGATAGATCTCAATTAGTTTTATTAAACAAATTTTTTAAAATCCTATTAAACTTTATGGATTGTGAAATATAGACAATTGTTTGAGTGACACGACTGCCCAAAAGGGACCAACAATTTGGAACGGAGGGAGTAGTAAAGATGGAGTTCAAAGTGAAGTACCTGTTTTTCTTTTTTTGACAGCAAACGTGTCCGGGCTACTTTACACGCACTTCGACTAACTCTCTCCAATTTAATAAAAAATAGGTCATCCACAATGAAATTAGGAAATTTATAAAAAATTACTTTTTGCTGCCTCACTTAAATTAATTACTTTCTTACACAATCCACTTACCGAATCTATGCCAACAAATCTTTTTTGCTCAGTACTATTCCAACAAATTGACAGTAATAGGGATCTTAACATATGTGCACAGTTATCAAACAAATGTTAGAAAGTTCGCGCCAAATCTCATGCCAAATCCAAATTTTGGCATCAAAGAAAGCAAAAATCCTCTCCACCTCTATGCCAAATTTTGGCCAAACTCAATGCTAAATTTTGGCAATATGCCATTCTTGGTATCAAATTTGATAATTGCCAAACTTGTCAAATCATCTGAGCAAATTAAATGTTATCAAAAAATTGAGATGGATACAATTCAATAGTCAGGATTTGGGATCGTACCAAAATGGAAGCAAATTGGTATATACCTTATTGCTATTTTTGGCTTTCGACACTTCAGAAAGTCAAAAAAAAAAATCATCTAAGGGCATCCATTGTGGGCTCTCAAAATAGCTCCTAACATTTACCTAGTAATGTGATCAATTATTGCCTTCAATGAGCTCCTCATACCAATTCCTAAGGGTGGCTCCTACGCTTGGCTCCTAACACATTAGTTAAATTTAGGTAGTCTTCTAGCTAACTCCAAGTGGGAACTATAATTTTCAAATCTTCTTTTAATATGAAAATTTCAAAGATAAAGGATTTTATTTGAAAATTTTGTTGTTGGAAAAATCTCTCGAAAATCTCTCAACTGAAGGTAATTAATATGAAAAAAAAATCAAAAGATATATAAAGATTTTGTTTCAAAAAAGTGTTGTTGAATTCCAACAGCCCTTTTCCATAAATATAGTTGTGTTTCATACAATTTTGAAACATAGGTTTCGACTTCACCCTTCTTTGCAAATGAAACCTACACCTCCAAATTCAAATAATCAATTTAACCGTAAGTTCAACTCTTTCGATGTAGAAAATTAGGAATTTTGGAATATTATAGCTGTTTGAATTATCAATGTATGGGTTCCACATTTTTAATTTTTTTTTTCACAAAATAGAGAATAATCTTGCTAGCCTATTGAGTGCACACATCCTCTCTAAATTTAGCAAGCTCTAGGAGTGAAAAGTGGACCCCAATTATGCTTATGTGTACACTTTAGTATACAATTTAGGAGCAATTTTTAGGGAGCCCACCGTGAATGCCAGCCATTTAAATGTCATCAAAAAAATGAGTGGGTTTTAATTCCATAGTCAAGATTTGGGATTGTACCAAAATGGAAGCAAATCGGTATATACCATATTGCTATTTTCTGACTTTCAACACTTTATAAAGTCCAAAAATTGACTTTGACGATGCTATTTCGACACCAACAAATGGACTTGCTCTTAGTGCCAAATTTGGCATCAACTTTGGCAATTATTAAACTTGTCACATCACCCAAACTAATTGATTTGCATAAGAAATGAGATGGGCTTAATTCAATCGTTTGAATTTGACATTGTGTTATAATGGAACCATACCACTGCAGCAACATAGCTTTTTTTTTTATTTGGTTTTTTGACACTGTATCAAGGTAAAAAATGACTTTGAAATGCCATTCTGGTATTGATGGGTAGACACTAGACATGCTCTGTGAGTATCAGTTTGGAAGAGGAGTGTCGGCATACCCCTAGCTAGTAACTAGGGTGCCCAGCGGGTCAACTGAACCGCTTGTGAACCCACTCGAGGGATGATACGAAGGATATGGATCCTAATATATGAATTTTGGCAGATCGGTTTCGGTTTGTTTTGGGCAGTTTTTCTATTATAAGAACCACTCCACTGATCGAACCGGACAATACGGTCAGGTACGGATGGAGAAAATGACAAACCGCGACGAACAATTCGGTTTTAAAACTTAACCAAACTGCCCAAAACCTTCTACTAGGCAACCCTAAGTGTATATTTTATATAAAAAAGTACATGAAGAATGTTATGTACCTTCTTTCTCCATGTCATAGAATTGGCCGTCTCAAAAACGTAAAAGAGCATCCATATCTGATTTCCTTAACACTATCCTAAGCTCAATTGAAGAAAAAAAATGTTAAAACTAGCCCTTTATCAGCCTCCCTAAAGTACCTCAACAAATTAGTTTTTGCTACATTGCCTCCTAAAAAATAAGGAGTACTTTTCACTCTCAGCTCTTACTTTATTATTTCTCTCTCCCCTTCGACTATCCCAATCACTTTTTGAAAAAAGTTAAAGCAAAGAACATTTTGAAAAAAATAATAGTTTGATAGAATTGAAATATAATATGAAGTCTGATCAGTATACATTTTAAGAAGAGGGCAATGCTCTAACCCCACTTACGGGGTGTTTCACTAAGGGAGTTTTTTTAGCTTTTCATGATTTTTTATGTGATGTATTGTGAGAAAGTGACTGCCTCGATTTTCATAATAAGCCGACTTTTTTACTTTTTTGAGTTAGTGGAACACCCCCTTATTTCTAATTTTTACCAGTACACATTTGTAATTACACTAGGGGTTGCACAACATGCACTAAACACAACTTTAATGGATTATCATTGGTTAATGTTGACCACTCCGCCCACACATTTCAGTTTCGTTTTAGGACAAAAAACACCTCTAGGAGATAAAGATTCGATACATTTTTCCTAAAAAACTTACATCGATGGCAGACTGAACCTCAAACAAAGAAGCTAGAAACTAAAAAACGGAATAAAATTACTTTGCATACGGGACTCCAATCTTTATTCACAAGAAAGTAATACTTTAGGCATTGGTTAGGCTGGAAAAACAAACCCTACCCCTTGTGGCCAAAAGATCAAAATTAGCACATACTAGTAATTTATAGATAGATGCAGTATAAATGATTAGCAAGGCAAGGTTGATATCGTTACTAACCTGGAAAATGCACACGTAATGTAGCGAATATAACTGCTATTCTCCTTAGAAAAAAGAAATGAAACGAGATGTAGGTTAAAGGTGTAAGGGAGAGGAAGAGCGAATTCAAATGCAGACCTTGCAGAAACAGCCATGCCCTCTAACGAAGTTAAATAATGTGAATACCAATCTTTTTGGTTTGTTGCAAACGTATAGGCTGCTGGCAAAGTTGTGCACTCCATAGAAGGTAAAAAAATGAGGAAAAAACGGGGGCAGCCAGGGCAACTGCTAGGCTTCCCATTAAATTAATTAGCATTGTAATAATAAATTTGAAATAAAATATGGTTTTTTGAAATTGAAAACTTGACGTTGTCGATTTTGGAAATTCTGAAATATAGAAAAATTTTGAGGCGCACTAGTGAGTCGCTTTTTCATAGACAAAGTAGGTGAGTATTCTAAATACTAAAAGAGAGAAGAAAAAAAAGGAGCATACTAATTATACGCAATAGAAATATATATTACTCCCTCCTTGTTTTATAAATCTAACTTATTGAAGACATATCATCATTACACTTTTTCCATCAATTTTTATCTCTACTTTACACCTTTTGTTATGCCCAAACAAACACCTCACGCACAAAAGCAGTATAAATCAAGAGAAAACGAGACACAAATTTACGTGGTTCAGCCAAATCAGACCTACTTCCACGGAGAGAGGGTTTTCACTATAACCTGGAGAAAATCTGTGGTTGTGTTGCACACTCACACTCAATCTCACTATAATGAAATGCCTCATAGTTCTCTCGTGTATCTCTCTCACACACTCACTACCTCTATCTCTTTGTGGTACACAAATAATCAAGACACATTGAGTATTTACAGAGGTATAAAATAAAACCCTAATTCCCTCCCTCCGGGCCTAAGCCCATCCGGGCTACTCGGGATGGAATCCCAACACCTTTCATATCAATTTTTACTTTAACTTTCCAAAATTTTACTCTAGCTTTACCCATTAAATTCTCAAAAGGGCAAAACAACAATATACAAACTTTTACCCATTGACTTTTCAAAACACACACTTATTAAAGGACATCCCAAAATGAAATAATCAACAATTAAAAAGGGTCGGAGAGAGTATTAGTGATAAATCTGGTTTTTGATAATTTTCCCCCTCAACTCCTGGATAAATATCTTAACCCTGAGTCCCTGACCTTGGTTAACATGTATGACATCTTGGGGGTCAGTTACAAGGAGCTTTGCTTTGATTTTAAATTGGGCTTCTCGCTATTCACAGATCTAAACAAAACAACCTTAAAACTATAAAAAAAAAACAAACCTAAAACTACCAAAAAAAAAAAAAACAAAACGGAAAACGAAACAAACCGCCGGTGCCATTGTCGCCGGTGCATCGGTTGAATCTTTGATTTAATTGAGGTGTGAGTAAGCGGACCCGAATATCTGAGTTATCAAAATAATTGTGACATGGGGAAGTTAGAAAGTATCCTAGTTTTTTTTTTTTCATTTTCATATACTAGTATCCTATTTTATTTTATGTTTTTTGAAAGGGAAGTATCCTACCCAAAAAATTAAAACATGTGCGAAAGAAAACCAATTATTTGGGGGGGTGGACCAAATTATTGTCACCACATTGATGTTTACAGTAAAAACAAAGAAGGCAGGCCAGGTTGTTCAAATGTCATTGTTTTTCAAAAGTGATCCTTAAATGTGACACGTTATTTTTGTTCAATCCATGCCATTTTTTTTTTTTGGTACGTCGGAAATATTCAATCCATGCCATTTGCAGCAGGGAGATTGTCTTATCACATACTTTTGTTTTACATTTGGTCTAGAATTATATCCTTTGTTTTGTTACGTTGTGTTTTGGTCCTATTATGATGAATACTAGACATTAGAGTTCAGGGGCATCCTCAACCTATCTCTCATTCTCTCTCTATTTTTGAGACTCCAAGAAATATATTTTATTAACAAAACAATTTTGGAGAGGTGGGCTAGTTTCGAAGACACGTAAAAAAAACACATAAAAAAATACTCCATTCCAACCCTTGAAATAAACGATTGAGACATCTCACCTGATCTTTCCCTCTCCTCTTCCCATCTTACCCCCACTCCGGCATTTCCATCTCCGGCGGATCTCGCAGCCCATCTCCGGCTACCGTATAAAAAAAAAGAGAGTTTCTAGTATAAAAAAAAAATGATCATTTTTACAAACTCCTAAAATTAGACCCATTTTTATGATCTTCCATCAGTTCCATGGCTTCTCTTCTCCGGAAACTACTCATAAACCAATCTGTCAATTCAAGCATCACTACTTTTCAACCACAATCACCAACTCTCATTCCAACTCTTTTGACTTGTCTCCATCAAGATCCCCACAGTATCAAAACCCCATTCCTTTGCTGGGTCAATGTGGGTTTTTTGCCGATTTATACCTTTTTTTCATTTAATTTACCAAAATATACTATTTTCCAAACTAATTTTAAAAATATACTATGTTGCAGGTTAAAAATGCGGCAGTACAGCTGGCAACGCCGTCTGCGCCACATGGGCGCCACGTATTATATGCCGCAGGTCCAAAATGCGGCTTTATATGCCGCATGTCCAAGATGCGGCATTACTTTTCCGGTTTTCTTTGTCAAGACGA